>JASSUY010005324.1:0-71264 GCA_032466535.1 Forpus xanthops | reverse complement strand
CCTGCCCATGGCAGGGGGGTTGGAACTGGATGATCTTAAGGTCCTTTCCAACCCTAACTATTCTATGATTCTATGAAAATGGCCTCCCAGAGAACAACCTGATACAGAAACAGGTTGCTAGCAAAGCTTCAAATACAGAGGTACTATAATATTGGAAAAGTCATTATTCCAGTGCTGTCTCTGAATAATGCCCCTAGCTTTAAATAACAAGTCTTTGCAATCAGAAGACCTCTCTCAACTTTTCTTCCTTTTGATTTCTCTATTAAAACCTATGTATGAATCAAGTATCCTGAAGATGTCTTCCTCGTTGGGTACTGTTGGTGTAAGGAGAAAGGACTCACATTTGTGCCATTTACTGGAAAAAAAAAATGATGGGAAAGGAAGGAAGGAAAGGGACCAGATCAATCCCATTTTCTCTACAGATTCCTTTTATAGCCCTTGGTCGATTTATACAAGAGAACAGAAAAATCTTAAAGGCAAGAGAGCTCATCTCTGTGACTGAAAACACATCCCCAACTCAACTGGAGCTTGGGGAACTTGGGCATGGGTTGCCCTGGGATTATTCTGCATGAGAATTTTTTCATAAGCTTTCAAATTGAAGGCTGTTACTCATCCCTTTAGCTCATGTCACGATGAAGTCCCATGCAGAGAACAGGACCCAGAAGTAGGCTGCTTGACATCCTATATTGTGCAATTTAATTTGGTAAATTGCCTTTTCTGCACTGGTGCTGTAAGGTGCTCAGCTGGAGTCCATACAATAAATCTTGCCTCCCTGTGAAAATAGCCTGACACAACCTCAATGGCATGTTACAAATAAAGTTCTGCTGCAAGCTCACGTTGGGAAAGTTAATACCATTTCTATCCCACATGCAGATTTCTTCTCCTGGAAAAAAATAATATGGGCAGGACACAAAAGAGGCCTAAGGTACAAGGATCTATGAGGAGGACTGACACAAAGCCTTCAAAGGTAGTGAAAGAAAAGGCAACTTTGAATGCCTCCTGGGAACTAGTCTGTGAAGGGACAGGGAGAGGTAGGTCATTTACCCTTTCCTACACAAGCAGCTTGGAAACGTACTGCAAAACATTGCATCCTTAAATATCTCAACCTAGAATTGAGAGTTGGCTGTGATTTTCAAAATGAGGCACAGGAGGGGACACAGAGTGCCCAGGAGCCATGGAAATGAGCAACAAAACCTCTCTGAAATGGCATCGACCAGCAAATACTGGCCACAAGAAGATGCTTCTTGCCAGAAAGCTGCAGCTCTCTTTTTTTATCTATTTCTTACAAGTGTAATTTTAGTTTCAATACTTAAGAAAGTGGTTGAACCAAAGTCACTGCAGCCTAGTAGACACCAGTATGCATCTTTCTGTCCATCACCACATCACGGTTCCTTCCAAGAGACTCCACATACATCCTTTTGCACCCTTCTATCTCCCGTCCACAGCTTCAATTTCCAGTAACTCTGGCTTTTCCCTCTTGGTCCGCTGTCCCTTCGTGATTTCCCTTCACATTCTACCCCAAAACAGTCCCTGATGTAGCCCTTGCCCCACATCTCTGCTCCCACTGTTTGCTCCTCAGCCTTTCTCTCTTCCTGGTTGACAGAAGCCACACTGGGATGGGAAGTCATTTTGCTGCAGTGGTATTTCCCCTATGGGTTTGGATCCACTTCACCCACAAATAAACACACCTCCCCAAAAATGGGAGGCTGCTGTCTTTAGCCAACAGCACCTTAGTCTCATCAAGAGTTTGTTCTGCCTGACAGCCTTTAATCACCATTTATCCATTTTACCGAGGGAAAATTTTTATCCTTTCTGCTAAAATTCATTTTTATGACACCTACCATAAGAGATTTAAAGAAAAAAAAAATGAGGCATTAAAATGGTTTATAGGGAGTATTTTTATAATCCACTAAGCTGTTTTCCGTTCCCACTGATATGACATCTTCAGCTATAATTTATAAATGCCATCAGTTAACAAGCACAGAATCTTATCCTACAATTTCTCATCTCATATGCTTTTCCCATTTAAACTTTCTGCTAAATCTTTGCTGTGCTGTTAAATCCGGAGAGATTTGGTCATAGCTGAAGGGAAGGAAAAAAAAAAGAAGTTTAAGTAGCTAATTAGTGTCACTGGATTTGGGGCATCCTATCATGAGAGAATGTAGAGGATGCATGTCCTCAATAAATATTTCAGGCATTTAAATAAAGCCAATGCCTCCCTCAGCAACCTCTAGTATCCTCAAAAAAATAGAAGATTTTATAGGCAGCAAGTGGCTGCTTTCCCATATAGGGATGACGAGGACACAGTACCAGGAATATTGACTTTTCAGTGCATTCCACTGTTCCCACAGTTATTTTTGTTATTGATTGCAACTCAGAAGGGAGTCACTCTAAGAAATACACCTGCATGTGCCAGGGTCTGACCTGGGTACACTCTGGGAGAAAGCATTTGTTTACAGCCCTCCCAGAATCCACTTCATACATTGCTAAAACCCCAGAAATGCCAGACAGCAATTATAATTCCTGCAGTACTTAGAGATTTTCTGCTTTTCTCTGCCAAGCTCAGATTGGAAAACTCCAGGCCTCACCACAATCATTGCTGCTAAATCACAGCAGGGAAGAAAGAAAGAAAACACACATTTTTCCTTATTTGCAATATATCCAACATATCCACCTTGAGTCTGCTGGGAAACTTGTGTTGGACTGTATCTAGTCTTTTGGTTATGAAAGGTCCTGACGTGGGAAAAAGCAAGCCCAAAGAAACTTATTTTTACTTTCTTTACTGTAGATTCTCTCTAGGTCAAGGGTGGCTCATGGTCTTCTTGGACTCCCTAAAGGCCTGGTGGGTTTCCAGTCACAACCAGTTAAACACTGGTATATATAAATAGTAGAAGGAAAGTGCCCCCAAACTGCGTGCCTTATGTGGAGAAGCAACTTGCAAGGTACATGGAGAGAGTAAGCCACTTGCTCACTAGCTTTTTATGTAATGAAGACCTAATCTTAGTGGGGTGATAGGCTTGGCCCTGACAAGCAGAGGATCCACAGCCTTTTACCTTCTTTTTCCTAAAGAAGTTTGCCTAGAAAATAAAGGTCTTGCTTAATTTAGAGTTATCCATAATCTTCCTTCAGTCCTTGAAAACCAAAACGGAAATTGGAGGGCACATTGGCTGGGATGAATGGGAAAGCTTCACCCACAGCGAGGCCGCCTGGTGCTACACAAAAGTCAAATCAAGAGAAGTCGTCTTCCTTTGTGCAAAGCTTAGTATTTTAAATACAGCTCTGTGAATTTCTTCCCATTGGGAGATTAAATGCTTCCCTGTAGGCAGCAGAGAAGAAGGAGAGCTGGTTCAGTCCCTCCTCTTCCAAAGTGGCTTAGTCATGTCAGCATTCATCCCCAGCACTGTGCTTGTCCCATCTCTGGCAAGCCTGCATGGTGCAAAGGCTGCAGCCAACCTAGCTGGCCATATGGGCTGAAACCCAACACCACATGTGGGGAGGAAGATGAAGACCAAGAAGAACAGGTGAATCATGTTCTTGTCCCTTGGGGAGCGGAGATGAATGAGCCTACACTGCCGATGTGAAGGACATCTTCCTGGTGTCGTAATAGCAGTGGGAGAACAGATGGTGAACAACACGGACTGTGGCCACTCAGCATGGTCCCTTGGCACTTCCACTTTGCCAGGCTGTTCTGTGGCACTCTGCCTGGCAAAAACATTCCTGGGAATCCTGCGTCCAGAGGTAGTCTCTATTCACCCACTCAAAGCACCTCTATGGCCTTTACACATATGCTGCCTGGTGCTTCCACAAGAGGATTAATTCCCCCATCACTTCCCAGGCATCATAACCTGCTGTTCATGTGCCAGTAGACATAGGAGAGCTCTGGCTATGTAACACATGGCTGTTCCCATTTGTGAGGATTCTATGGACCCTCCCAAAGGGGGACCAGATTCATCAGGAAAAGCAGGAGCCTAACCAAGAATATGTGGCCAATGTGAGTCAGAGCAGAAAAGTAAAGACGTGTTCTCTCCTATGGGCAAGTGCTCACTCATGTCTTTCTACGTATTTATCAACAGCCACAGAAAGCACACACACCCCTTCCAAGCATCCAGCCCTTTTCAGCTAAATGGATGCTGCTGAACCAGAGAGGGCTCCAAATATTCTCACGGTGACTTTGATGGTACTTCATCAATGCCAGCCCTTCCCATTCTCTCCAGCCCAGTCTCTCTGAAAAAAGAGAAAGGACAAAAAATAGCCACCAGGATGGAGACCATCCCCAAAACCACCAAGAAGTAACTTCCCCTGAAGCCATGCTTCAGATACAGTCTTGCACACCAGAGAAAAAAAGCTACTGACACAGTCAAGGTCTCAAAGGCACAGGTGGGTCATTTGAGGCTTGAAATCTAAGTCTCCGTTAAACTTGGAACATGTCTGAAAAGTGATTAGTCTTTCATTCTGTGCAGAAAAGCCTCCATGGCCCAAAGCATCAGTGCTGCTGTTTCAGGACCTCAGACTCTGCCCTTTTTCACTCTGGTGCTTTCACTAATACACAGCCTCACCATCAGAGTGGTGGAACGCAGGACCAGGGGAGAGCGATGGGACACAGGACAAGAGGAGGCATTTCACTGCATGCTTTAGCTGCCGTCTGTGGATGGGGCCAAACTGCAACAAATGTTGATTTAAAGAACGTTAGAGGCTGCCTCTAATGCTCTTGCCACAAGCTTTCAGCTCCCATTTATCACTGTTCCTGATTCTACAACTTGCCTAAAACTCGCTTTTTTTTTCTCCTCAATGTACCCTTGCAAGAGCTGATGTTTTCTTAGCAGTGATGTCTCAGTGTATCTCCTTGAACACTTTTTTTCCCTCTCACTTCTTGAGAAAAGAAATGCCACAAAGAAGCCATTAGAGCTCCTCAGTCACCTGATCTTGGCAGGAGATTCCTCTGACAAAACAGAAAACAAGGTGTGAGACCAATGCCTGATCCCAAGGCAGGATCTCTCTCTGGGACACATGGGGATCTGGGGAAGAGGATTAGTTCCCACACAGGTATCTCACAGCTCTGTGCAAAACTAAGCCAGAGAGGAGGAGCTGAGTGCCACAAAACAATCTCTGCACCCTCCACTGCAGCATAGCCAGGCTGGGAGCACCCAACACTGCCCTTTCCCCTCGTCCACCCAAACTGTAGCAGACAAATACCCAGAGGTGAGTTGACCCATGTGTAAGCAGGAGGAAAGTGGACTATGGGAGCCATCCTGGTTTATCTGCCCCTTAAGCCTGTTCTGCAGCAGACAGCAGCATCACAACAGAGAACAGAAATGCACACCTTCTATGGAAAAAAAACCAAACCCACCCTTCAGCTATAATCCTGCTTTTGGCTTGTTCTGTCATTAAAAAAATGGTTTGGATAAAATACAAACAAAAATCCATTAATCCTATTTGTGCTATGCTGGAAACAACCCACAGGGACCACTGAGTACCTCTTAGAATACACTACATCACGTTTAGGTAGGGATGGTAGCGGATGAATCAGTAAACACTGAGATGCCTTTAAAGATCTGATTTGGGGTACTTACAAGCCTAAGCTAAAAACCAGACCCCAGATATTTGGTAAACAAATACAGTGGTGAAATGCTTCCGTGGGAGCTTACTAAACACATGACATGAGGGAGATGCAACTGGTGAACAGCAGAAACCACAACAGCCAGGACGTGGTAATGACACCTTAAGCGTGGGGCTTGCAATGGCTACAGGCACAGACAGGAGCAGAACAGCCGTGAGGAAAATCCTGCTGCAGGAAAGGGAAGAACAAGCAAAAATCAGGGTGGAGCATCATGTTGCTGGGTAAAATCTGCAGGAAAGGTGAAGACAGCAGCAATGGGATCAGACTACAAAATCCTCCCGAATGCCTTTGAATCAAGTGAACCTTCTTTAGGAAGGGCTTGATCCACAATCCAGGAAATCAGTTATGCAGAACCAAATATGTGTATCTGTGGTTCAACTTCACACTGAAAAGATATCTAAAAAACAAACCAAAATTGAGAGAAATGCTGGCTTTGTTTGGAGTAATTCATAAGTGCAAATGAAAGGGAGAAAGGTTGAATCACATTAGCCAACTAAACATGAAAACTGAGAAAAATAACTGCACAGGGACGTGTGCCCCATCACCTGAGGGCATCCCACCAGCACATCTTACCAACTCTCTTCCTGACTCAAACAGCAAATCCTTTTGAAACATGTTGGGAACTGGGGGGTTTAAGCAGCCAGGAGATACCACCAGCCAAAAACTCCAGTGTGAGCACACAGGTGCTGCAAGGAGCATAATTATTAGGGGCTTTCATCACCTCACTGCTCTGTGTAGCAAAGGAGGGTTGGATTTAGAGTGTCCACATCAGACCACTCAACATCGGCACAGGAGACCTCAGGGGACCCCCACCTGGTGTGCTGAGCAGAACAAGAGAAGTGCCCTTTAGCAGATCTGCCTTGAATGCAAGTGTCTATGTGTAGGGATGTGTTTGGGGCTGCAGCATGACCCCATGTTCCCTTTCCCACTGTGCAACCCCACACTTTGGGGGAGCAAATGGGCTGACATGGTAAAGGAAACAATGCTGTGCTGTGCTGTGCTGAAACAGCATGAAATCCAGGCCAGGCAGCAGCGGGTGCTGATTGTGGGAGGGATATTGTGGGACAGACTTAACCTGCCTGGAGTTGCACACATGGGTTTCAACAAGGGGCTGGAGTAACCCTTTAATCCTCCCTTCATCAATATTTTGGGCACAGAGAAAGAAGCAATGTACCCTCATGTCTCTTAAGGGATTTCGCAGAGGAGAGATACTCTCAAACTTCTCAGAGAAATGAGAGCATCTGCTGCACATCCCTCTCCCTTCCTTCCCTGGGCAGTGGTACCCACAGTCTGCTCTAGCTGAAGCTGGGAAGCAGAAATCTGAGTAAGGAAGTAGATTTCTTCCCA
The DNA here is from genome assembly GCA_032466535.1 of Forpus xanthops. Lineage (NCBI taxonomy): Eukaryota > Metazoa > Chordata > Aves > Psittaciformes > Psittacidae > Forpus > Forpus xanthops. The sequence goes on along the minus strand of JASSUY010005324.1, from coordinate 64,300 downwards.
AAGATGGACTCGTTACAGGGTTCCAGGTGCCAACTCCTAAAAGCAAATTCTTTCAATCTCACACAGCTTCTTTAAGAAATGATAGATTGCACTGGCTCAGAGGAAACTGCTCTCTGATAATAAATGAGTTGTTAGCCGAGGTAGCAGACTCCGACATCCATTTGTGATCCAAAGGGCTTACAGCTGCTTCCCATTTTTGCAATGCCAAAACCACAGAACATGCAGACAGCCAGGGATGGGAAGGCAGCCTCCTGCGCCTGTCTGCTTGCTGCTCTCCAGTGGCTAAAGGGAGAGTGTCAAGTGCAATTTCCTTGTGATGGAGTCCTTTATTTAATGTAAGTTTTCTGTTGTTGAAAGTGAATAACTTGCTGCATTTGGCTGTGGGCAAGGATAACCAGGTAAAACACTGCAGATCTCACCCCAGCATGCTACACTTCTGTAACTCTGGACATGAACCACGCATAAGTGCCTGCAGACCTGCAGCAACACACCTCGTTCCTCTGGCTGCAGGCTGTACACAGGCAGTGCTGAGACAAACACACAGTCCCATGGCAGCAGTACCAGAGGATGCTGCTCTATCCCAGCCATGTTGACCCCAATTCCCTCCACCCCCAGCCCCCAGGACACTGCTCCAGATTCCACTGCACAGCCCTGTCAGCCAAAGGGAATGATTTTCTTTTTCCCTTCGTGATTTTAAAGTTCTGCTTGAGTTGCTGGCCCGGATTCACACTTTTACTTTCCTTCTTGAGATAGGCTTGGAACTGGAAACCTGAATAAACATCACTGTCACAACTCTCTTGAGATTGCTGTCAAATGGCAATCAGACCTCAGGACCAGAGCTGGGTGGGATTTGGGAAAATCCCCAGGATTTTCAGGTGTGTTTCAATCCATGGTTTTGAGTCTGATTTGGCTCAGATAGTAAAAGATTATACTTGAGAATTTACTTTTTTTTCAAGCCAAACTCTTGGTTTGGATTTTTTTTCCTTCTCAAAAAAAGGCCACAAGATTTGTTCCAGCACCGTGCAGGGCTTAACTGTGCTCTTCCCATTAGAGCTAGTGGGGAGTGCTCAGTCAAATCCCTGGGTGCTATTTGGAAAATGCTACAGTTAACATTCGAAGGCATTTCTCTCCTGATGATCCCAACTCTATAGTCCCCTGGAGCCTATTCTTAGGAAAAAGCAGTATCAGCCAGGAGTGTATCAACAGAAAGAAGGGAAAAAGAGATTTGCTTAAAGAAAAGACAGCAAAAGCAAACCCAGGCATGGCTGCTAGAGCCCTGTAAGCACTATTGCCATCAGTGAGCCCATGAAAAGTGAGAAACAGAACAGGACAAGAGGATGAGAGCAGGTCTCAGGACAACAGCAGACCCTCGCGCTTGAGGGACCACTGCATCACTGTACCAAAATACAGAAGGTAAATCCAAGAAGAGTAATTTCTATGCCATGAGCATATGTTTTCTTCACTTCTTCTCAATACATCAGAATAGCACAGTTATGAACTGCCTGTTTGCAATGCGATGCCTGCTTTGTCAAAGCTTCACAGGCTGAGGCAGGGAAGCATTTGGTACTGCAGAGGTATCACCTTCAGCAGAGTATTGAGGAATTCAGCAGAAGGACATGGTACAGCTGCAGACACTTTGGGGTAGGATTCATCTCACTTACTGCTTAAGGTCTCACAGTAAGTTCTTTAAGCCAAGTTTGTCATCTTGACTTCCCGTATCGACAGGGAGATAAGCAGGCACCTCTGGAGGGCAATACCTCCTTGTACTAAGACAGGCGTCTAATGGTTCAAAAGGATGGCTCACTGGAGAGCTCACAGCTGATTACAGAGATAACCTTGATGAGTAGCTTAGATGAAGGCATCTAATCCTTAGCCATAAAAGCCAGAGGGGAAAAGTTCCCTTCTTCATGCTTTAAGGGCTTAGGACCTGTTGCTCAAGGATGCTGCTACAGCATATAAGCAGTGACATGGCATGAGCACCCTGGGTCAAGCTTGGGCTTGGCTCTTCCTCTCTTCTCTGCCCCTCCGCAAATACCTGGCAAAGCAACACTGACCTAAGCATGCAATTCTGTTGCTTTACCTCACACTTCACAGAGGAAGGAAAAGTTCAATTAGGGGACAATGCATCCAGCATTTGTAGTGTGGGCACATGTAAGGACTTCAACTTGAGCACCAGCTGTGATAGTCTAAAGCCTCCCAAACAAAGAAGAGGAATTTGTGAATGGTCTCTAACTGAGACCTGCTATCTGAGATGCTGTATGTTGGTTTTACACTCCAATGTGACTGTTGAGCCTCACTAAAACAGTGATGATGCTTAAAAGATTTTCCTCTTTGATAGAGCAGGTCTATATCCCAAACTAGTGCTATTACTCCACAACAAGAGGTGATATGAGCTTTTCAGGAAGGGCTTGTCTCTGAACATGAGTGGCTGCTCTGGAAGCAAATGTGGAAATGCAGGAGATATCTCACCTCCTTCCTGGGGGCTGCATGGTGAACTCCTAGTGACTAGCACATAAACACAGGCTTGCCTGGGAACAGGAAAAGTTGGATTTGACCTGTGGGTGACTGTAAATGGGTAACTTCATGGGGCTTTGCGGGTTCAGGAGAGGTGCCTGTTCCCTCCGTGGCCTCTGCTGAGTCTGGCACACAAGGCTGCTAAGGTGGTAGGTGTTATGATATAGATGACTCAATGTTAGAAGTTGGCCTGACTTTATCCACACATTTCTCATGGGTTTCCAAACAAGTGATGACTCTCAACACCTGTCAGCTTAGGCTAACTCAGGTCCCAGCCTCCAGCGAGGCTCTTTTCTCCCCCAAAGCCTCCCCTGTTGCTGTCCCCACAATGAACAATGGTTCTCCAGTTACCATCCGCGCATCTTGAAGCTGCATCCAGTGGGGTTTTGTTAGCACAGTCATAATGAGCAGAGCAGAGAAGATCCCAGACCCAGGACAGGCTGTAAGGCTGAATTAGTCCTGATTGAATCTCTGAAATGCACTCAGCGATGCCTTTACCCAGGACTAGGGACAGCTGCTGCACCTGACTGTATTTCTGGGACAGTGAACTGGAAATGGCATTGCTGCATGAGCTGTGCCTCAGCTTGCTTCCTCAGCCTTGCCCACAAGAGCAAGGTCCCCTCAGCCTTTGGTAGTTTGTAAAGATATTAATCACCTTCTGCACAAAGACATTTCTTCTGAATTCCCTGCAGGCCAGGCCTCCTTCTCAGCCGTGGCTCCAGTGGTTGCTTCAACCTTTTGCAGACACAGTTCTGACAGCCCAGACCTGCTCCCATTTCTCTGTTGATCTGGGTTCATGCTAGACACTCATCAGTCACCTCCAGGGTGACCCTCCTCTGCCACCTGTGCTTCAATGAGAGTCTCCTTCCAGCTAACCTTCACCCCACTGTGATCTATGTCCCAGCACTTGTCTCCCTTTTCCCATCTCAGGACCAACTCACAGGCACTCACTCATGTGCATCATGCAGTAAGCCATGTATAAAAGGAATGTGCACATCATGCAATAAAGGTGTAAGACATCGTGCTGCACAGGCTGACTGAGGGAAAAGGACAGCAGCATGTTGGGACTGCTGCAGCAGCAAGAGGTCTGCAGAGTGTTAAACATGCTGGCAGTTTTCAATAACCACCCTATGCAGAGGATTCTCTGCTCTAAGCACCAGTGTTTGGCTCTGCAGCAGTTGCACCAAGGAAAAGGGGTCCAGGAACAAGCTGAGCTGCAGTGCTGGCCAGATGGATGACACTAGCAGGCTCCAGCTAATACTTGGGCAGGAAGTAGCAGTCCTTAGAAAGCAAAATCTCCTCTGGCTTAGCTAAGGGCTCCAAAGAGAGACAAGAGAAAACTACATCATGTTCACAGCCTATCTAGCACCAGTGCCTGTCTGCTTTCCTATGCTGGGTCTCCAATTATCGCTCCTGACCCAGCATTTCTCCATCCTCTGTCCCTGTGTGCTCTCTGCTGGACTTGCCTGGGCTCTCTCCACAAGCTCCAATGCCTGCTGGTAATTTTTTATGCTGTTCACCTATCAGAGTAACACCACCATCCTCCTTCTTATGCATCACACTATGGCATGTAGGTGCTGTGTGGAAGGAAAGTTAACAAGGCTTGGGCATTCAGAGGATATTGACAGGCCAGCAGGGGAAAAAACACAGCTGAATCAGTGTAGCTACTGATGTCTTCTGCTCATTGAAGCTCACCTCTAGCAAAGATCAAAGCACAGCATTTGGGAGAGTGGGGAGGTGAGAAATAGCCCAGCCCTTCCATGTGAGATCCTTCCATACTGCAAACAAATTGCCTACACCTGCTTCTGTATCTCCCCTTGTGACCCTACAGCCCGCAACCTTTCATCTCCCTCCCACTTCATCTCTATTAGCAGTTACAGGACCTTGCTTATTAAATCAAAGCCCAGACTCCTATAGTGTAGAGATGCAGACACATACATTGTATTCACATGAGAATCCTGCCATCAAATGCATGCTACATCTCAATCTTAAACATCAGGTTTTTTCTTCTGCAGTCCTCCACTGTCAAAAACAAACAGAATCCAAGAATTAAAAGATCCTCTTGAAGAAGCAAAGATATGGCAATTTGTAGCTGTTACTCTCTTCTCCATTGCCGATTACTACTACTTCCTCAAGGGATCAATCACTCCTGCGGTGCACAAACACTTCTCCTCCTGAACTGTAACCATGGATGAGGATTGGCAAGGGTGTGGTTGAAAGACAATAGTAAAAATATTCAATACATGTTAATAACAAAACTCAACATTGCTGGAGGGAGTTTTTGTGCTGGTGTGGTATTTAGTGTTTTTAAGAATGCCCCAGAGGGAACAACCAGGTCTGGCTGTTAAAGGGCAGCATGAGAAAATCGACTAGAGACTCATTACTGCGTAAGCTAATAAGCCATCAGTTCAGCAGGTGAGCAAGGAACAGTTTCTGCTGGAGAGTGCACTGTTGTTATTCTAATCATTCAGTATTATTTTGAACTCGGTTTTTTTGCTGGGGTGATGGCAGATTTCTAAGGGCTCAGTTCAGCCCTTCTTCTGTATCTTGCCCAATACCTGCCTTCCTCAGGTATTCCCAGAGGGCACCCCATGCTCTACCAGACAGCACTTTTCACTGGGAAAAACATCACCTTGTTTCGATTCTGCACAACTGAATGCAGAGAAGTAAGAAGCCATCTCTCTTTAAAGGAATACCATTGAAACAAACGCATCTTTGTCTTCAGACTTGTGTTAATACCACACCCTGGAGAATTTGGATTTGCAGAATATTAAAGTCTCCCTGACTTATTGCCTCTTTAAGGAGCATGTTGATTTTGTGTTTGCTCTGAGCTCTGTGTGTTACTGAAGCTAACCAAGACTGTTCCCGTTTCTACTGGCAGAGAGCTATTGCCTTTGGGGCCCTAACCCTGTTAAGGGAAATGTAAACATATATATCTAAAATTCCCACTACAGTTTTGGTAAGGAACAGTGAGCTTCCTCACGCTGTCTTCCTTGCAGCTACATGAAGACTTCCACTTTCACCTTGCTAATATGCCAAAAAACAAAGCCCATGTATTTCTGGCTTAGTAGGACCCTATCACATGAAAAAGCTTTATTTTTGGAGAAGGAAGGATAAGGCATGAGTGAAAACTGTGAGTGCCACACAATGGCCAGGTCTGGCCTCTGCTGCTCACTGTTTCTCAAATCCCTTCTCTGCCTGCTGCAGAGCCTAAATGTTACTTCTTCACTCTCTTTTTTGCATGTCATCAATGAGTATTCGAGAGCCTTTCCAGATGAGCAGATAGATCTGCAGATGTGAAACTCCTAATTCCTCCTCTGATTTCTCCTAGTTGTGTCATATCAGTTTTTCTCTGCAGGCACCTTTCCCACAGCCCAGAATAAAAGTTCAAATGCATTAAAATAGCCATGGAAAGGGTAAGCGCCCGCATGCCTTTTGGAGAGAGATGGACAGAGAAGACCGGGGAAAACTCATTCCTGATTTGCGCTGCCAGCCCCTCGGCAGGGCTACCCACGTCAAATGACAGTGGGACCCCATCAGTGTCCCTGACGATGATATTGGCCCATGTTCATCCAAGGCTCTCCGTGCCCAGAACTATGAAGGCAAACAGACAACCTACCCTGTACTGGCAGCCGTAGCTGAGGAAATGGCTCAGCACTCACGTTCTAAATGCTTTTCCTTCTTGGGGAAACCATATGGGACGAGCTCCCACCTTCTCCAGTGGCAGCTGTGAGTGCCAAGGACTCCAAGTCCTGCAGAGACCTTGGACTCAGGAGGCTGGTGTCACCCCCAGGACCTGCTCCCTCCTGCTTGGCAGGATTTGACCCTTCAGCACCCTCCTTATGGCTGGACCTGACTCTGTAGGATGTTGGCATCTCACTAAACATGCACTTACTAGAAAGCTACAGCCCATCCCTGCCAGAAATTGAGCATCCTTAACCTCAATTTGATCTAACGCAAGCTGATGCTCTGTGATTCATCTGCCTGCAACACATCTTTTCCTATTACAAAAATCTAAAGAGATGTATTTCCTTGTAATACCTGTGTTATATTAACTAGGCTGCATCTGATCATTAAATCCATGTTTCTGCTGGCTTAACTGACATTAAGTAGTCCTAGCTAGCATTCTGAGCTCTGCAGGGATATCAAACTCCCAAAGCACTTACACAAGATTTCTGACACCGCTAAAATACAAAGTCTACCAACACCACAACAATTACACACCATTACAGGGCTTATTTACACTGTGGAAGTTTAATTATAAAAATTGCATTTTAATTGATTGCTGCTGGAATAATTGCTGCAACACCTTTCTAAGAAATGGCGACCATCGTATGTTTGTCAATAAAGAAGCTTCCTTTAAATTCAACATGCAATAATGGTTTAATTAAGCCAAATTTAGATCCTCATTTGAGAACGTTCAAATGTTTGCCTATTCCTTCCTGTCTCTGAGAGGTAATTTACGAGATAAAAAGCAATCTCAAGAAATACTCTATCTATATACATAAGTATCCAAGAAAAAGAAGAAAAAGAAATACTTAATTTCATAGCTGATCTGGATCTAAGCTTGCTGCTATTGATAAGAACATAAGCACAGAATGAGTGATTGCTACAAATCCCTCTTTAATTGGTGCTGTGAGGACTTCATAAAATATGAACAGATTCCAAACAACGTGCTCATTTTCTAATATGCAGAACAGATTCAACTGTTGATATTCTAGCAGCACCCACAGCCTGTACTCATTCTCAGGACCCCACAGTAACTGTAGCTGCACACACATGGGAGGAGAGACATAAATAATTCATTGGTTTTCAGCCTCTTTACAAGTTTTCTTGCAGCTGCAGAATCCTGCTGCTGTCCTGCGCAGACCTCTGGGTTTCAGGTATGCAGCTCCTGAAGGTCCCTTCTCAGTCCAGCACATAAGCACACAAAAGCTGATGGCTTCACCAGCGAAGCCGCAGGGCGCAGTTCTGAACAGAGGGTTATTTTTGGTTACTGGTCATCCCTGCAAAGTGGCCTGAGTTTTGCAGGGACAGATTTACCAAGCTGGTGATTCACCTCTTGCTCAACAAGGCATGTCCCCTAGGTCACTGACAGAGAAGGCTGACGCTGAGCCACTGTCTTCCCGGGGCAATGAGAACAACCACCACCATCTGCCTGACGCTGCTGGGGCTCACCTGGGGACTCCAGTAGAGGCCAAAAGCAGGAGCCTCTGCACCACAAATTAAATAAAGCTATGGAGCTTGGCTGAAACAACTCGTAGTCCCCAAGGAGCTGGGCTATGCGCAGGATGGGGATGTGCGTTACATGTGCATGAATGGAGGTGGAGATAAAGAATAAGGGAGAAACTATTCTCAGCAATGGTTTCCTCAACTAAGCAACAGCTCATTGCTTTGCTGCCAATACGGCACTGTGCTTGTGCCCAGTGTGAACTTCCCAGGGATAGGAATCTGCAGATTTCTCCCCTAAGCTTCAGACCTCCTGTGACCTTGCATCAGGCACAGAGGCATGCCCCAGCTCCGACCTGCAGCATCAACTCTGGTGCGTCAGGTCTGCCCTGCTCTGCACACAGTAAGTCACCGCAGAGCCCAGCAAGGCAGAGTTTGACAGCGGCTGTTTAGAGACTGTAAAGCTCTTTTCCAATCATGGCTGAAGGCAGAACCTGTGAGCATGTCTTTAAAGCTGATCAGAAGGGTTTTGCTCCGCTACGTCACTAGGCAAACCTTTCAGCTGCACCACAGTCATTTTACCCTTTACAGTCACCTGGCACTGCTATGCGCTTCTGCTGAAGGACTCTGAATTCACCTTCCCCAAGAACAATTGCCTCGGCCTTCAAAGAAATAGCACAAAAATATTAGGTCTCCCTACCTTTATAGTTAGGAACCCTCATAGCAGCGGGTGTGTGTATTTTCATCTGGGTCGGTCACAGCATGCACCCAGCTGTAAGCACACAGCCTGTTCATTACCATCTATTCTCTGGGATGGAATAAATTCAGGAAGATATTTCAGGTGTGGAAATGTGCTCATGTTTGAGCAACACAACAACATTAGCATCGACCACACACATGAAATGTGAGGTAACCACACTTTGTAGCTACTGTCTTTTTTTTTTCTTTCTTTATGGTTATGAATTCCTTAAAAATCATCTTTTACTGACATGTAATGCACAGGGGCCACAGGACCTGCAGATCGACGCTGCCCCCCATAGCGGTATTCACAATCACTGTGTAACAGTAGAAGGTACGCAACTGGAAGCGACAGAAATGTAAAAGTTACTGCTGGGCTGTCACAGCAACAGCCCAGAAACAACAGCAGCCTCCTGATGGTTTATAGATTTATCATTTTCATGGGTATTATTGTTACCAATTAATGATCATCACTAGTACATCATTAACTGCTCCCTACCACTGTCACCAGCGCACAAACAGGGGCATCTCATACTGCAAATTCATCCACTGTCACACCAGAGCTTGCTCATCCTAACTGACAAGCAGATATGTGTCAGGCAGAGGTAGACAGTGTCACAGTTGATGGTGAGAAATGTTTTGCATACGATCTCCTTAGACAGGGTACTGTCATTTTGCTGCAGTTCATCCAGCCACTTCATCATCGCCCAACAAGGTCTTTCGCTTCTGCCATCACCACTGATTTTTAATATACTTCCTGTATTTCTAATGATGCTGCTTCAAGCGCTGCCATAAGGATGACATTTAGCACAGGAGGATGGATGCTAGCTATGGGCTGGGATGCATTAGTCTTCCTCACATGTTCTTTTAGGGACCCTAACCATCAGAGAAACAGGTAACGCCAGTGACAAGGAAAGGCTGTGTTCTCCATCTCCATGGGAACAAAACCTGGTACTTTTAACTGGTAGCATGGCCAGTCTTTTCTCAGAAGATAAGGACCACTGCATGGACAGGTTTTTATTCTCTGTAAATAAACACAGCTTTCTGCTGATTTCTAGTCTTGGCAACTGGAATGTGCTGGAAGATGAGGAAGGAGATAATTCCTGACAAAAGTTTCATTCCAGCCTATAGTACTAAAACCAGGTCTCCTAATGGCGTGGGTATTTTGGGTTGGGTTTTTATCCCCTCTAAGGTACATGGAACATCACCTCCCTTACTGCTTACAAAACAAATGCTGCCTTCCATAGTCTGGCAGGACTTAGGAAGTTTTTAATTATAAGAAAAGAAAAATGAGGACAAGCGAAGTTGGGCTGTGCAGAGTGCTCTGCTGGTCTGATCTAGGACAATGTGCCCTACATAGAGCTCAAATATAACATCCTTTGGGAGGCTGCCTTGCTTCCATTCAGCTTTTGTGGGACCACCGCCGCCCCCATGGTACTAATGACAGATTTCTGAAGCAAAACTAGTATCACAGTCTTGCTATCAATGTTAGTGCTGTAAACAAAGCCATTAGTGGCAGGCATGGAGAGGGGGAGAAAACTATGCACAGATGGAGAATTTATTCTAGTGATATTCTTGCACTTTCTGCTTTCTTCCTGCTATCAGTACTGAAATAGTTCATCCTCAGCCACAGTCAGCAACTCTACCCCAGGAGGGTGATGCTTTCCCTTGATAGATACAAGGTCTGCCTTTTTAGTTCTATCTGTCTAGTTTTCCTGCCAAGGAAGTGCCATTGGACTGAGCTGAAATAGTTGCTCTACCTTGATGGAAACCTTGTAGCTGGCAAATAAGAGGGATATTAAGGAAAATAGAAAATCTTTAGATGTGTCATTAGACACTCCGATGAAAGAGTGCCCAAACTTATTTCTCTCTTCCATGTCATACTGGCCAGGAGCTTCCTGCAATCTTGTATTTGCAAACCCTCCAACAGAAATCGCAACTTCTTTTTTTTTTTTCCTTCGAAGAACCTTATTAATTCTCCTCCTGTACATTCCTGCTTCTGTTTGCAGGAAAGCATTTTTCCCTTCTGCGTCTTTCTTAGTGAAGAGAACAGTTTGTGTCCACCTCTACCCCACACTCCACATGACTAAACTGCAGAGAGGATGTTTTGATGAATCAAGAGGATATGACAGACGTGAGCCAGCAACAAATCCAACAGGCTTTACAACGAGAAGGATTCCTCCAGTCCCTCCTGCATGCCCTCATACACACACCCAGGCTCAGAGAGTGAAGCCAGTGTCTGACACCAGGTCAAACCGAGAAATTCTCCGTGCATCACATCCTGGCGGTGCAAGCCCCTCGTGCATAGCACCAAACCATTCCCTCCAAGGGAAGCCAACACTGCACCAGCCCCTAATGCAACCACAGGGCTGTGTTACAGGTTCAGGTTCTGTTTTCCTCCGATTCCCTCTTGGTCTTATTTATTGCTGCCAATCTTAGCAGGTTTTAGTTTTTCTGGCTACACTGTACAACATGAGCAGCACAGCTAATGTGCTGTGCTTCAGCAGGGTGCAGATATACCCCAGAATCAACTTTGTGGTGCAAATTCAGTTTCTTATACTTGTTTCTAGAGCAAATGATTTTGCTGATTTGTGAAACTAAAACTTTCTTACCTCTCTCTATTAGGCATGCCCCCCATTGTGGATCCAGATTCCACTTGCTCCAACCTACTGTTTTCTGCTAGGTCTTTCTTAAATTACAAGGACAGATGGCTAAACTGGGGCTGAGGAAGAAGTTCACACAAAACAGAGATTTCTGCACACTCTGTGGGTGGAAAGGCATGTCTTTGTTGTACATCACAGCTATAGGAAATATGGAACCGAAACCTCAACATAATAAACTGGGCAGAGGTTAGAAAAACAAGAGGAAATTAATTGTCGGGGGGTTTATATCACTTTGAAAGCTATGAAAAAGAAAATGCAAGAGCTGCTGAATAATGGCAGCACTACCTCACCCCTGTGCCTTAGCACACAACAAAGTGATTCAAGAAACCTTTGCCCTTGTGTTTGGGGTTTTATTGCATGGATTCTAAAGGTGAGTTGTGTGTCTTGAGCAAGATGTTCCATATTTTCAGACCCAAAAATAAAGTCAGGAATAAAGAAGCCAAGCTAAGAGGAAGCACAGCAAATGCCAGTACTTACAGGTGTATGTCATTTCAAAGCTGTCACTGATGTTCACAATGTCGATCTGGGGAAGGAGTTTAGGGGGTTCCGTGAGCTGAGACAAGGCAAACCTAAAAGCCGCATGTTCCTGGGACTGCTGATTAGGAAATAACCCCCCTGGGAAGAAAAACAGAACAACGAGAAGAAAGGTCTTAAACACACCCTTATCAGCAACCCCTTCACTCCAAAACATCCCTGTGAGCAGAGGCTACAGCTCACCAGCATAAGGATTGCCTCTATGCTTGAAATCCCCCAGCACACAAGACACAGGGGTTTGTTCCTGCTGTGGACAGGTTGAGAGAAGAAAACCTTTCCAGCAACATTATGCAATGCCTGATCACATTTAGGATCCCTGGGCCCAGCAGCCTGCAGGGTCGGGATGAACTGCAGGGTCTGGCTCAACCTCTTCACCGCCATAACTTTAAAGGAATAGAAATGGAAGTGCTGCCAATGTTACCTTCCTAAAGGAGGAATGAGTCTTTCTTCCTCCTTCCGTCACTTGTAATTAAGCTCAGTTTAAACTCTGCTGACTAAAAGAAGGGGGTTGCTCCAGAATGGTGCAGCGGTTTGCCCACGCTATGGGACTAGGGTTACTGGTATGGGGCAGACTGGCAGAGCCTGACCCGGCAGACACAACACTGGGTGGATGGGGTCAGGCTGACAGCACAACCTGGGACCCAAGGCCATACACAACTGCTGCTACTGCAAGTGTGCTGCATGGAAAAACCCTGCATATAACAGGAGACAGTGGTCAAACTCAAAGAGGACAAGAAATCAAAGGCTTGATTCTCAAAGCGATCTATCTGAGCAGAAGTACAGGCAAGCCCAGAATCACAGGATGCATTATAGGATAGGAACTGGGACCAGGCAGGAGGCAGGCTCAGACCCTTTGTCCCCCCATGGAGCTGGAACAAATTGCTGCGATAACCCGGCCCTAGGAAAAGTTTGCCTCTTCTCCCCCAACAAGAAACTTGGTTTGCGGCAGATCCCTTCACAGCCCCCAGAAAGATGCTATTAAATTCAGGCTGTCTTGTAATCTACATGCATTTCAAGGGAGCACTATTATTGGCATTTTACAAGTAGGGAAACAAAGCACTTAGCAACAAGGTAGAATTAAAATAAAGGAGCAGAAAGCGTCAAAGCCCACCCTCCAGGGCTTGAGGAAGAAACAAATGTGCAAGGACCTGCTATCAATGGCACTTTGCACATCTTTAGTTCAGAGGGCATCTCCCTGTGTGGAAAGGGCTATTTGTGCATGAATATACTCCCGCCTCCCCCATTCCTCCCCCTTCCCAGCCTAATCATGGGTGTCAGAGGAGTAAAATGCACGTAGCCGAGTTAAGCACATTTGTTGAAAGGGAAAAAAATCCGGGATGTTGCACAAATTTGGGGTAAAGGGGAGGCAGGAAGGGAGGGAGGCAAGGATGCAGCATCAACAGCAATAAAAGCACCGATTGTGCAGCTCGACTCGGGCAGGAGTTGCTTGAACTTGGTGGATTAGCAATTGATTGGCATTGTGAAAAGAAGGGAGGCGGGAAAGAAAACCGGCATGCGAGGGAGAAGAATTTGGGGCTAGGCTGCAAACCATCATCAACAAAGATCAATGGGAGAGTAATAATAAACCCGAGGAGGGAGGGAGAAGAGCACTGAGAAGTTACAGCAAGGGAGAAAGGAATCAAACAGGCACTGCTGGTGCGCAGGGGAAGCAAGTAGCATGAAATAAAGAGACTTCAATGCAAGCCATTCCTCCAATAGCTCTGCCCTTATTCTTTAGCAACAACAACAGAGAGCTCCTGTTTGTTACCTCTTGTCCCAGTTACCTACAGATGAGAGCATCCTCACCGAAATGTATAATGCAACCGCCGATTTTGCGAATGCAGCAAAGCACAATGGCAGCACAGGCATTTCTCAGAGCAAGAAACAGCTAATTTTCTCGGGCTTCCTCCATTTCAGAGGCACTTTTCTCCGTCGGTGTTGGTGTGTATGCAGGCATTTATTCCTAATCTTCCCATCCCCCAAAGCCAAATTAACACATCTCTGCTCATGAAAAGCTGGTACCAACGCACAAATCCAGCCCTGGTCCTTCACCCCCTCGCGCTCTCACACACACATACACACACAGAGACACAATTTGCCTTTACAAGCAAAGGAATGGGTCAGTTCCCCCCCCCCCCCCCCAACCGTCCCCTCTCCACTCGTCGGGGAACATCTCCCCCGCGCCCTGCACTCACCTATCTGGATATTGTTGGGGAAATTGGCCCCTAACACCGCCCCTAGGAAACTGGTGCAGAAGAAGGCAAAAATGTGCTGCATATTCCCTTTTGCATTGGCGAAAAAGAAGCCCAGTTCCAAGCATAGATTTGATTTTCCCCCCGCTCCGCTCTCTTTAGCCGCCTCTCCCGCCTCCCCTCCGCGGCGCCTTCAGGGCTGCGCTTCTCCCCCGCCCGGAATCCAGCGCTGAGGCTGCTGCTTGACACCGCCTGGCAGCAGGATCAACTGAGCCCCGGGAGGAAGAAAGAGAGCCCGCTCCTCATCCACAGCCCTCCCCCGCCACACACAACACACGCGCACGCACACGCCAGGCGCTTCCACCCAGATCATTCCCCTGCTCCCAGTGGGAGCTACAGCTGGGTACCGCATCCCCCCCTCCCTCCCTCCTCACCCCGGTTATTTCCCCCGGGGCTCTAAGGGCAGTTCCCACCTACCCCTCAATTCACGGCTTTCCCCCTCAACTTCTCTTGGCACGAGCTAGAAGGAACCTGCGTATCAGTAGGTGGCAAACTCCTCTAGAGAAAGGGCTCAAAGTCCTCTGCCTCGGATCCATCGTTTCCCATTCTGGGCTCTCACTCCTGGGTCCAAGAGTTGAACAGATCAAACTCTGCAGCCTGGCTCATAAGGATAACAAAGAGGATCAGAGAATCATAAAATGGTTTAGGTTGGAAGGGACTTAAAGATCTAGTTCGAACACTCCTGCCACAGGCAAGGACACCTTCCACCAGATCAGGTTGCTCCAAACCTCATCCAGCCTGGCTTTAAGCACTTCCAGGGATGGGGCAGCCACAGCTTTTCTGGACAACCTGTGCCAGTGCCTCACCACCCTCATAGCAGATAATTACTTCCTAATTACTTCTTAAGCACCTAATCCGTATCTACACTCTTATTTTGAAGCCTCTTGCCCCTTGTCCTATTGCTATATGCCCTTGTAAAAAGGCATGCTGTATGCTGCAAACTTGCTTTGGAAGGAAGGATTTCAGAACAACATATGAGATCCTGAAGGATGAAAAAGGGACCATCACCTTTCTCATTAATTTTTCTCTACCCACCATTAACCTATGAGGCTTTTCACCCCTGTGCTTGATGTGGAGGAATCTGTGCTCATCAGCACCATCAGACAGGACAGGCTTCTGAAATCAGGAGGCTGTTTTAGCCTGGATCATTGTAGGAGCTGTTTTGTGGCAGTTCTAGAGAAGCTGAAGCCTATGTGATCATAAACACCTTTGCTCAAAAACAAAAGGAGGAAAAATCAATAAATAACAACAATAAAAACCATCTCCCAGGCACAACTTGGGATTTAGAAATATTTGAGGAAAAACTGCTGTGATCAGAGACACAGAGAAAATTCACCCACTCCCCTCTGAAACGGATAAAGTCACAAACAAAATTTGGGGCCTCTTGTGCCAGAACCTGGATCCCCATGTCCAAGCACAGAGATTCTGCCCTTACTGTTTGCAGCCTTAATATACACAAGGGGTAAATAGCAGAGAGGAAAGAGAAAAAAAGGATGTTTGGGGCAGAGTTAGAAATAGGACTCATGCTCTGTATCCTGGTTTGGTGTCAGATACCTTGCCCTGGTCCCTACTCCCCACCTCCAAAAGTATGTGGTTAAATTGGAACAGCATCAGAGAGTTCTTCAAAGGTTGGGAATTCTGCTCACATAGGAACAGCTGGACAGACAAGAACTCTGCAGAGTGGGATAACTGAGATGGGATGTGAGCAAAAGCTGCAGTAGCACAGAGGGAGATATTCTCTGTTGGCCGCAGGCAGGTGTGACATAACTTTATGATGGGGGATAATACTACTCTATATCGTTTTATGAACAGAATAGTCTTGAAACCAGAGGTAATAGCGTCTTTTTGTTGGCTACCTCTGCAAGAGATTTTACTAAAATTTGTTTCCCCGTACAGCCGTTCCCGCCAGCTGTGGCAGAAACCTCTGGTAGAGCAGCACCATATGCAGTCATGCACTATTGCCAAAGCCAAACATGACGCTGGAAAATCATCTCTCATGTTGCTTTGTTTTACCTCTGTAAATCAGAGTTTGGAATCTTTGACTTCTTCTTAGACACTTTTATGGATTTCACTGTGACTCCTAGGATGACAAAATGCTTAAACGCTCTTAGAAATGCCATAGCAAGTAAAGGCTCTCAGCTCTGTACTCTAATGCCTTGCATCAGAGGTGCTGCACTGATGCTTGCAGCTTTGTGGCTGCTTATGCCATGGTTTAAACCCAGCTGGCAACCAAGTACCATGCAGCCAGTTGCTAGCCCTCTTGCCATAGGATGGGGAGGAGAATAAGAAAAAGCTAAAACCTGCTGGCAGGGATAAGAACAGTTTAGTAATTGAAATAAATTAAAATATAATAAAAATGACAACAACAATAATAGGAGGGGAATTAATCCCAAAAACCACAAGTGATGCACAATACAATTGCTCACCACCCGCAGTCCAATACCCAGCTTGTCCCTAAGCAGTGATCAATGGATCCCAGCCAACTATCCCCAGCTTATATATTGAGCATGATGTTGTGTCTTCCTTATGGTAAGCAATAAAACATTTTCCCCCCACCCACCCTTGCCCAAGGCAATGACACCAACTGCCAGAGACTACAGGTTCATTAGAGCAATTGTTTGGGCACTCAAGAGTCAGTTACAGCAGCCAGAAGATGCTCCTACCCTGTCTCACTGCCTGGTCAACTGCCATCCCAAAGTCATATTCAAGTACAACAAATTTACATCTGCTGTTGATAGGTAGCACCTTCATCAGACTTCCATTTCTCTCCTTGTATAATTTAAGCAATACTGATCTGCGGCTAAAATAACCTGCTGAGAGGTTTTATGGGCTTTTACTTTCCATTCAGAATTTAATAGAAACAGTCACATTTGTAGTCTGAAGAAAGGCACTGAAGGATAACCAGCGCAACAGAAAGATGCTAGCACGTTTTCAAAACTCCCAAACAGCCTATCTGATGATAATAATAGTAGCCATAACAATAAAATATTGTAAAAGCTCACAGAAAGCTTTCACAGTCGCATTAATTAATAATGCCGTTTTGTCTATAAACCTCTCCAAGTGCAGGTGGCTTAACAAGGAGAACCTCACCACAGTGTAACAAGATAAGTAGTAATGAGATCATTATTTTAAGAAGGTATTCATTTCCTTTTTCCCTACAGATAACAGCATTTTATTCAGAGTTTATTGCACAAAGACGTTCAGAATTAACTGTAGCTGCTCTGAAGATTCTTTAAGTCATCATCAAAGTGACAGACACCAGACAAAGTCTTGGGAAATAGATGAAACTCTGTGATGACACAAGAGTGGCCACAATCGATCAATACATCAGTCTTCTGAAAGACTTGCCCTACTGAATTATCTAGATTCCTGAAAACAATGAAAGGAGCTTATCCCTCCCCCTCAGTTTTCAGAAAACAAAGAAAATCATTCAGTACAGCATTTAAGTATATGGCACAGTGCCATCTTAATCAGGGGCAACCAAAACGATCAGGGAGTGGAGTTTTGAAGACCTGTATTTTGTCTCAGAAGGGTTTTTAACACACAGGTAGAACAGATAGGCAAATGATGGCTAACAGGAAACACCCAACAAGGTCTTGTGGGATCAACCCATGCAACTGAGTGTAATGAATTAGGTACATTTATGTCCAAAAAAATAAAAGTCAGTCTAATTTAAGTAGTACTATAAAGGGATTTTGAAAGAGTGTAGCTGCTTCACTTAAGATCTTTGCCAGACATGAGAGTAAGAAAATGAATACATCAAAGCTACTGCTCCTGTTGTGCTTTGCCTGCAGCTGACCTTGCTGCACTGGGTGACATTCTCTGTTCTCACCCATTTCTGCTTCAAGGTTTTGCACACCAGAGATTTTTGTCTCTGAGGAAGCTGTCTGCCACCTTCCTCTGCTCTGCTTTACATGACATGAAGTTGTCCACAGGAGCAGAATGGTCTGCCTTCACTATCAGAGCTTTTGTTTCCAGGATAGGAAATAAGCGGTTGTTGCAGCAGATAGATTTCTGTACCAGAAGCTTTGGAAAAACAAAGGACACATTCACATGCAGAGGCCTCCAGCCTTGTAAAATGAGGAAATCAACAGAACTCTACACCCGTCCTACCTCCCAGCAGAGCTATGTCCCCCACTGTCCACTGTTTTACATGATGCTCCTGAATGTCTTTTAAGAGATATCAGAATGTCTACTATTTCTGAAATTCCTTTTATTTGCTAGCTGGTCAATATCTATAGGAAGCTTTTGATAAAGAATAAAATGGGATTATAGGGATCAATTTAAGTAAGTGTCACACAATGCAGACTCTCATACAGGTTTTGCAGAGCTTTGGCATAAATGGAGTCACACAAGTTTCTCTCCCTGCCTTGGTCACCTCAGTTTGGTTATTTTAGATAATGTCCCATTCAAGGAACCATCCCAACACAGGTGCTGAGGGTTCAGACTCCAGAAATACAAAATGATGAAAATTTGGAAGTGATCGAAAAGGAGGAAGGGCGAGACAGCTTCCTCCATTCACAGCACTGACGTACGGGGAAGCTTGTGTACAGATAGCCCTCAGCACACCTCCACCCAGCAAACATATGCACAGACACATGTGCCACCCACACCAAAATGACACCGATAGACATGGGTAGGAAAGCGCACATGTGCTCTGTGTGCACACAGGCTCACAGGATCACCCAGGCAGGGATGGGAGGCGCAGCTCAAGGGTGTTTGCTGACACTCAGCAGAGCGGCAGAGTGGCTCTGCAGCCCATTACACTCCCATCATGTTTTCTAAAGCAAGCTTCAGCTTGCCCAGGGATTTTGGAGTGAAGTCCTTTGCCCTTCACTCATCCTTACTCAGAAAATTCCTACTGGACTACAAATACAGGGACTTCAGGCTCTTCATGGTCATTTTCCCGTATGCCATGTGGTTTATTTTAGCATCAGCCACTTGCTTCAGTCTTTTATACCTAAAAGGTATTATTTACACCACTGAAAACCAGTAGTTACAAGTAGCAACCAAATAATATTTTGGTATAATGGCCTTTACAAAAACAGCCTATATTCGTTATCAGGCAGAGAAAGTCTTCCCCCATCAGTAAGTCAGGCCTGAGCTGTCTCATGGCCCCTGTCCCATTCACAAGACAGTTGTTAGATGAAAAGCTTGGACATCCCAGAAGCAACTCAAAAAGTTAAAGGAAACAGGAGCTTCATCCTTTTCCAGTGTGCGCTAAAATGTGAAGATGTGGGACAGGGAAAACAATCAAGATGAGGATTACTCCAAGCAGGTCCTGACTATGCGAGACGCATAGGGGCTCACCTTTTAATGTCACCAGATACTGATCCTTAATTTACTGACTGCTGATGGGGAAATCCAGTGTGAACTGAAACTGAGGAACACCAGCTTTTACCACAAACTGTACAAGAATGTGCTTCTGTTGTCATCCTGATCAGCTTATTACCATGTTTATCAGAAATGACTTTTTTCTCACTGTGGGATAATTACATAAGTAAATGGACTGGAAGATAAACCCATCAATCAGAGTGGCTCTGAAAACACTGCACACTCTTAAGCTAGAAATTCGTGAGCAGCAGCTGGCAAACGGATGCTGTGCTTTGGCCTGGAGCAGGAAGTGCCATCAGTCAGGTGAGGGCCATGGGCTCCCATGAGCTGGGCTTCACTGCCACCTAGCATGGCCAGATGGGGAACCTTCAGACCAAAAGGGCAAGAGACTTTTCTATGCACTCAGACCAAGTAAAATACAAGAAAAAATGCTATGAATTTGGAGCTGCAGCTATATTTTTCCAGAGTCATTTGTCCCACCATTCAGCTCAGCTGCTGCTGATGGGTTTTCTTCGATTGAATGGACTTGACATGCTCAATTAGGGACAGTTCAGATAGACAATGATGCAAACAGCCCTGTGCTGGGCTAATGTCTACATGAGCACTCATGTTAACCCTATGAATCGATCTGTGATAAATCCTATCTTACCCCTTTACTGACTCCCCTGAAAGAAGACTTTTCCATCTGCATCCCCAAAACCATTCTCTCACCCAGGGAAGGCTGTTAATGTGCATTTTCCCTAGTAAATGGTTGATTTAGAACTACTTACAGAAACACCCTGTGTCCTAGTCTCAAGTTTACGTTCTTCGCTGAGTCATAAACATAAATCTGAGTTGTGGGTGGATCCCTGTTAGTTATTAAAACACCTTATGTTTCTCAAAGTCTCTCCAGAGGAAGCAGATATTACTGTTAATATACATTTAAGATACAGCTGGTCTATTGTTATTTGAGAACATAACACCTGCCTGGATTATTGACACAGATTGTGCTGTCTTGTTATTTTCTTGAAAATCAAAAACGTTGTAAGTATTTAAAAAGTTGATGAAAATATATGGTAAGAGGATTATTTACTGTGAAAAGCCAGACACAGAAGAGGAAACTGTAATCAGGAATTCTGGTTATCAATGGTTCAAATGTACGTAGATGCAACAAAGTTTTCTTCCAAAGTTCCCAAAACATTGTGAATGCTCCAGATGAAGTCAAATAATGATCGAGGTTATTATGCAGTTTAATATCGATATATGAATCAACCCCCATTTTTAATCCCTAGCATCAAACCCAAGACACCCAGAAAACAGACGTGAAATGAGGAAGATAAAAGGATGCTGATTTAGGAAGAAAAAAACAACCCAGAAGCAGCAGCAGCAATTGCTGCAATTCAAAGAGCCTTGTAAAGATCCCATCATCACCATCTGGCTCAGCTCTTCCCAAGGCTGCTTTGCTAACACACGAGACATAAAAACATGTGAGCTATGTTTTAGGGTGGCTGATCTTGGCCTTTCTGATAGTCAAAGGAATCAAAGCTTTCATCTGGAGTAACTGAGTCAAGAAAAGAAGTATCAATTTCCAGTCCTTGCATCACATCCTACTGTAGCAGGCTGCCTGCTACCAGCTGGGAAGGGGGAAGTCTGCACACAAAAGACAAAACCTTGAACATCACAAGAATTATCAGCTTCTGACACTAGTTTCTGCAATCAATACATATATTCATGTCACTTTTTATTCCTTAATTACTACCCATGCTTTATCTTGGAGAGAAATAGGAATTGCTGTGTTGGATCAAATCACACAATCACAAAATTCCACCCTGTCTCAGCCTTGCTCATAATGTGGAATATCACACATTAACAGTCTGTATTATATTAAATGGGTTGGATTTCACAAGGGTCTGATAAGTGACTGGAGACAGACACCTGTGAAAAGTCTACAGGGAGACATTTTCTTTATCTGCACACGTGGATGCTGCACAAATAATCTGAATTCCCTCAAAATACCATCAGAAGAAAGTCATTGTGATTCAAAATACCATTATGTAATTTTGTGTGAAAAGTTGTTTGAATACATAATGGTTGTGAAAGAAAAATGCTTTTGATTTCAGGCAAGAGAAATAACAGATTTGCAAAGTTTCTGAATAATTAGGAGATCCAATACCCATCCATTCTTGGAGAAACCACAGAGAAGGAATAGAAAAGCTTCAGGATGGGACACAGGAAACCATTAGAGCTGGAGAGAGGAGAATAAAAAGACTGGCACCACTTAGCTGAAAGAGGAGATGAGCAGGGAATGAGGATCCCCAGGTAGTCAAAGTACTGCCTGGCCTTGAGGAACTCCATCAGGTGGGTCTTTGATTCTCTTCTATAGATCCAAACCCATTTTAAGTTCTACGAAGTAGTTTTCTACAAATGTGTGCAAGGGGTCTATAGCAGTGGGATGTCTCAGCTTTTCTCTGTTAGAGTATCTAAGTCCTATATGGCTCCATAGTGTGGCCGGTCACTGGGATGTGTCACAAGACATTGCTGTCAGCTCTGAAGATGTGTAACTGGGAGGAAGGAGACACATTCAGCAGCAGCTGCTTTTTCCTGTGCAATAGGCTGGTGCAGGGGTACTGCATTTTACAGACAGTGAATAGCCAGGTCTTCAGCTGAGCTATCACTGTTAGCCTGCTCCATCTGGGCAAAGCGCTGTAAATCTTAGTAGCTGGATGAGGATCTGTAGGTTATTTATAATTTCACCTCTTCATCCTTTTGACTCCTCAGCAATGACAGAGTACTAAGGATATAATCTGAAACAAATGTCTTTTTAAAGAATCATCCTATTTTCCAGACTGAAAGGGGAGATAAGAAAGATTATAGAGGCCTTATTACACTGCATTCCTGGAGACGTCCCGTATTTGAGGGCTGTCTCTGCTCATCAAGATTTTCCCCCTTTTCTGTACATCACAAGCACAGACCAGTGCTGTATTACAAACAAAACACTAAACTTCCTTTGCACTCCCAACAGCGGGTCAAGACGGAAAGAACAACATGCAAACACCACATCACTCAACACACCACAAGGTTTGCGACCTGGTGTAACAGTGTCTGCAATTAGATTAAGCAGGAATCAGATGACAGCGGATCATTAGAGAGCTCCATGCAGTCCTACAGGAAAAGCACAGAGCAGTGCAACTTCAGTCACAAAATAAGAGCAAATGAGATTTTTTCAGGAATACAAAGATGGAGTAATTGCTTTAGAAATCACAGCACCATGCGATCTTGCCCACAGAAAGCTTCCATCATCCAGCTACTCATAGTCAGTAGTCAGAAAAAGAGGATTTATCCCAACTGAGCCACTGACAGAGGAAGAAATTTGCCTAAACTCACAGAACCTGCAGGAGGGCTGGGACTGAAATCCACAGTGCAGTGCTTTGTGCTGCAGAAACTAAAGGAAAGTCCCCAGGCATGAAAGCCTCATGTACTTGTCACAGCCCTTGCATCCCCTGCCCACGTCTCGTAGGAAAGCCCCCAAGAGCTATTGCCATCTGTAGCAGCATGATGGCAAGTGGTACACTGCCTAAAACAACACAGGGAACCACAGACATTTGGAAGCGATTCAGGTGAACATGGTGCTGCTCTGTAAAATGAATAATGTGCCACAGATTGATTTGTGAGACTCACTGCTAGCAAAGCACTGTTTTTCTTTCTGGGCACTGTGCAACCAGCCCTCGTGATGAAAAGGCAGGTTTCCATATGGTTGCAGCTCACTCGTATGCTGCAACTACAGGACTTAGAGTAAAGGGAAACACAACATGGAATGCAAAGACCTGGTGACCTAATTCATTAACTACAAGCTGCTTCCAGTTATTTGTCTGTGCTTTGCTACGTACATCTTATGGGCTCTTTTCTACATACATCTCTTTTTTCCTCATTCCTGTCAAGAAACACAAGACATTTAGGCTTCCTATCTACTGTGATGATATCACATTTATTTATAAATCCTTGAAATAAAAGGAAGGGGATGATGATTGCTATGCATTTCAATTCCTTGCACTACAGCCTCCTGAGTTTATCTGGTTCCTGCTTCCAAGTGCTCCGGATGGTGAGCCACAGGTGCTGGGAGAGCTATCCCTCTCTGGCTGCATCCACAAAGCCGTCCTGCCTCCTCCAGCTTTTGCAATGAAGTGTTTTCCCCCAAGAGTTGTGATTATGAAATGTCACCGTGGAAACAGTTGGAACATAACATGTGCTTGCTCGCTCTCCCCCCACCCTTCCTCCCCTCCCACCAGCCTCCTCACTTTCTGAAGCTATGTTTGCTGTACAAGAAAAACCCTTCTTGCTCCCCTCCTCCCTGCAAACCTGCAAAGGGGTGTGTCTATGCCTTGCAATTATCATGACAGAAACAGATGCCCCCCAAAATATCCCTATTCATTAGCATCTCCTTGGTACCTTGTTGCAATGCTAAAGCTACTAAAGTCAACTGTGTGTTACTGCAGTTACCAGAACTTCCAGCTTCCTCTACCAAATAATACCACTTCTGTGGCATTATATGGCATTATAAAGAGGCTTTGAGCCAGTAGGAACCCGGTCTGCTGTTGCTATAACTGTCACCATAAGAAAGCCTCTACAGCAAAGCATAATTCCCCATCACTCATCTCTGCCGTCCTCTTAGTTCTGCCGTCCTGTTCACATTAATGTTATAATGAGAGCACAACACGGACGCACATCTTTGCTTTTACTTGTGTCCTACCACCTAGAGGCAAGTCTTTAGATGATGAGTTCTTTGTGCCCTGCCTACGTTAATAAGGCACGATTTCTCCCTAATCGTGATTTCTTCCACGCTTCTCATCAGCATCACGAAAGGTCAGAGCTGTCCACCTGGGAGTGGAAAGGTCAGTTCACTTTGGATTCGACACGTGGTATCTTGTAGCTCCTGGAATGTAATCAGCTCACTTCATATTTATTTTGTGTGGCTGCAGTGCTATAAAACAGTGGGGGATGTTCCAGAGAAATCTTCAGGCTCTTGTAAAGAATATGCAAGCAAACCCAAGGGAAAATTTGAGCTCGAAAGAGTGGTATTGAGTAGATCTCTCTGGCAGAGAATCATGGATTTGTTCTCAAAATCACACAGGGAATTTAGATGCCTGTTGATATTTTTTACTTTTAATTAATGGGAACTGCACATGAAAATCCCCCAGGAAGTTTTTTCAATGTCAGGCAGTGGAGCTTTGAGGTCTGCCCAGATGAAGCTAATTGGTAGGACTCTTTCCCATGCACTTGTTGCTAGAAGTTGTCCAAAGTCCCAAAGAAGTGGGAGTCCCAAGACTTCTCTGAGGCTGATGCTTTGCAGTACAATGCTCAGCTTCTATTTTTTCCCCTGTGGCATCTAATTTGTGAGCAGCATGAAAGGAATGCACCCTGTGATCACAGAGAAGGCGCTTCTTGGTCCTCATGCAAGCCACAGCCCTCCAAGAAAATGTCTTGCAGTTGCTGTTGTCCTCATTAGTGTCTCACCAGCAGCCCCACACACAGAGCAGCAGAAGCTGATCTGGTAGCACTTAACAATAAGAGCAGTCCCAGGAAAAATAGGTCTTTTGGATGGCATATACCAGTTTTTGCACTCTGAACACGTTGCTTCACCTGTTTTACTCCTTTAATCCAGGAGCAGGCATAGGAAATCCCTGAGACAGGCTAATGGACACCCCTCCTACTCTGGTCTCCAAAGAAGCAATTTAAATTGGCAGCATCTCTCATCAGAATTGTTAATTCTTCACCATGCGACAGCCTCACATAACTCCCAGGCTCACCAGGTGGAGAAGAATCACAAAGACTTTCAATTTAAATGCTGCTTCTATTTCTGACATGCTTTCAATTATCTGCAAAGGCAGCCTATCACTCACATCCCCTTGTCCTCTTCACTGATCCCTACATGCTAACAACCCCCTGCAGCAAAACACCTTTCACTCAGGGAGGTGCACTAAGGCAGCCCAAGACGAGGAGTGGCTGGCTCAAGATCAGGCTGTGCTGCAAAGCCATGGTAGCAGCAGGGATAGCAATGAAGTCCTGACATCCATGGCCACATGCCAACCTGCTGCCACCACAAGGGCCCCAGCATGTAAAGATGAAAACCTTGCATGCCCTTCCTCCATTTGGCTCTTCTCAACCTGCAATGGGAAAAGCCAGAGGGCAAAGATATTACTTGGCAATGAACAGCACTCATCCTTTCACCTGTGTTACACAGGCAGAGCCACTGAAAGGTTATCAAGTAGGGTAAAGCCATTTTCATTGTCCCAGAAAGCATTTTTCATGTGTCCAGTGCCTCTTTTGGAGAGAAATTCAGGACATCTGCTATTTTAACCATTATCAGATTTGGATTTATCTAAGTGACTATGACAAATTGCTATCCCAAATTATTAGATTCAAGTCTCCTTCAACATCAAAGCAGTGCAGGTGACAAGGGAATCAAGCCCATTCATACCTCTGAACCAGTTAATTACTAGGCACTCAGACAAGCCTGTAACCTTAGGGAAGGTGAGTTCGGAGTGGAAGGTAACTATGAAACTGCTGCCATGTGTTGATCTTACAGTCGTACTTAAGGCATCCATCAAAACAGGGCACCCCACTTGGTCCCATCTACTTCCACACAGTTTTCCTACTTCAGGTGGTGAGTTGAGAGATGACACTCGTGTATTAGTGCGTATTCACTGACTAACCTCATTGCTTCAAACTTTAACTTCCAGAAAACACTGGTTTGTTCATTCATTTCCCCCCAGATTACCAGGAACAAAGCATGTCTGCAGACCATACCATATTGGTACAGAAACCTGCATCCAAATAACTAGACAGTCTGTATGAAGAAAAAAACAGAAGAAGCATTTAAAACAATTGTTTGCAGGCGGCTACATTCCAGCTTAGTGTAAAAAAGCATAAAGCTGCTTGTTTCCAATCTACAGCACTGCCTTTTTCTCACAAGGGTCCTTATCCTACCCTAAAGTGGTTTTAAAACTAAGGAAAAGTTTAATATCCTATGATTCTTCATTGGCACTGGGGGGGGGGGGAGGAGAGAAGTGCCGCAAGACCTAAGACATGGCATTTTTATGTAGTTGGGAAGAAAATAAAGATGCCTATGACAGAAAATTGCAACCCTTCATTGAAAAATCCTCTCAGAAAATTGGCATTTTCTGCCTGTCTGCATTTGACACAAACCAATTTTCTTCCGAGCACTTCCTTTGTATAGGTTTGAAAATCTGAAAACCCTCTGTCCAAAAAACCTGAGGAAGATGGGATGGGGGAGGTGTTCAGCCAAAAATACTTCATTTGCCATTTTTCAGGGAAAAGCCAACAGCTTCTACAGCACGTCTACCACTTGATCTTGCAGGCAGACGTGAGATTCTCCAGGAGATGCACAAACAGACCTGGTGTTATGGAGATCAGCACCAGTGTTTTCTCCTTCATGCAGCTTTGCTTTGTACAGTGTTCTGGACTGCAGCTTAAAATGTAGTCTATGCTGAAAAAGAAAAGCCGTAGGTCTTGGAATCCATACAAACAGGCTTTTAATCAAATCACCAGGTGAAAAACTAGTTTACACAGAAATATTCAAGGCTGGGTATACTTTGGGGGCAAATAGATATTTCACAAGCGTTAACTAAGTAGGCATTTTTAAGAGTGGAAGGAGAGTGATCTCATAATTTCCATTCTTCCTCCTGGGACTGTAATCCCAGGAATACCAGCACCAGGTTTGGCTGTTCCCACCCTGAGGCAGGCTGGGCTCTCGGGCTGATCCCCACCATCTCCATCCTGGAACTGCACCCTGCACAGAGCACAGGAGCCTTTGTGGGGTGCAAAAAGCAGCATCCAAGTAGCCCTGTAACCATGACAACGTTCAAGATCAAAAATACACGCGTTTCACCTCCTTGTAGTAAAAAAGAAATCTCAATAAAGGCTGGAAGCCACTTTCTGCACATCTCCATGCTGCTCATAAGAAAGCTTTTGGGAATACCTCAGCTTTTCAGTATATGCAAATAAAAAAGGCAGAGTCCACATCCAGTAATGACTACTTCAGGGTAAGGTACTTCCCTCTTCCTTTTTTCTAGCTGAGTTTCTTCAGCTCCTTTGCTTTTCAACATTCATCTTAATGCCCCAGATAGGTTGTTTTCTTCTCTTTCTTTTTTTCTCTGCAACCCTCCAATCTTCCTCTTAAAGTGAAACACTGTGTGAGGAATGGCAGTCTTTTTCCTAAGCCTACAACAACTGTAATTTGAATGTCAACCTCTGCAAGCATGATTCAGTGCAGGATTCACTTCTTTCGTTCCTCAACTGCAGAAGTTGTACAGTTCCATCAGTTTGCCATGCTGACGCTAACAGCACCCCCCAAGTCACTATGGCAATAAGGCTAATGTTGGGATTGATCCTTTCAAATGTCTCTAACCTAGGCTGCAACAAGATGATTAAATAGTTATAGGACTCAAAACTCCTCACTTTAAGAGAAAATGTGAAAGGAAACTGTCAGCTGCTGCTCCCTGTGAAACAGGACCTGAATGTTTTTGCATTTACACTTGCATTGACTGTGGCTGGTTTGGAGAAACAGGCAAGTGTGCCAGGAGCCATAGCACAACCAGCAGGTCTGGGAAAAACAGCATCCACCTTCGCCTGAAAGATCTACAAATCGATGTGTAATAAAAATATCACTTTTCTCCTACCACTTCTCATAACAGTGAAGAAAAGGATCCTCATTGAGCAAGTCCACGGTGAGAAAACACCGTAAGAGGGCAAGAAGGGCTCCACTAAAATGCGTGTCAGCTAGGGGGGCTTGATGAGAGGCTTTCAAAGCACTTTATTAGAGGGCTTTTCACATGCTGTTGGTCTGCCTTTAACAACAGCTGCAGCATCACACTGCACTCAAGGGGATGGATGAGTTATTAGGGCTCTCCTCATCACTGCTGGCTTTGCATTAGTCAGGATCAAGAAAGCAGACAAGGGTGAAATGGGTAGAGAACAGAGTTAATCACTGTAAGGATACCTTTAATGAACTTGTCCTGAAGAAGACTGATGCAAAGTGATGGGGAAAGACTGGGTGAAAATGTTGGATTGGCCACTGTCTTCAGCAGGTTTCATCCTTCTGTTGGGATTTGTCAGGATTGTCATGGTGCCTCCAGCTTTGTGCAGGACCCTGGTGCGGCCATGGGCAGAACCTTGCACTTGAATTAACCAAATCACAAAACAGTGAGGCTCTTTATCTTCACTGCATAAGGATACTGCAAGGGAAACTACAGCAGTGGTTGTGGCTGAAGCTAAATAAATAGACTTTGCACCTATTACTCCTATTGTTGTCAGGTTTTTAGATAACATTAAAATTGCAGTACTGCCAGTTCTGCACTCTTTTGAACAACTACAGAATGTGCTGAGGTCTGATTTCATTTTAAACCATATTTTAAAGAAGGAAATCAGTGAAATTACAGCTCATATCTCCTATAAAGGTACTGAAAATTCGGGCAAGAAAAAGAACTGCATAGTTTTTAAGTGTTGCTTTTGAAAAGCAGAGACTGCAGTTTTACAACATCAAAACTTCTTTCATCAGAAAAAGAGCTATTATTACTATAAATGCCAGTAGCATTTCAGACGAGTTGTAGCAAATGCACCAAACCACACATTTAAGTCCCAACAGGGTCACTAGCAGCTTCGTACCTGATGGAAAAGCAGCAAGCTGTTTTGGTCCATGTTACCAGGAAGTACATATGCACATTCTTCACACGGAGGTGTTATGTCTAAAGTGGTTCTTCTGCACTGTGCTCAATAAATGCATCTTTTTCTGACCAAAGAAACTGGCAGGGCTCCAGCCTGTTAAAATTGGAGTGAAGTTGGCTCTTCTGTAGCAAAGGCAGAAACGAACAAGCAAATCCCAAACTAGAATTACAGTAAACTTTGCAGTGCAGCCACTGAATGGGGCTCAGAACTGAGAGACCAGTTGATCACAGATGGTCAAGCGAGCACATCTAAAGGTGTCACCAGCCCGCAGACAGGTCATAATACCAGACTTAATCCATTGCAGTGTGGAATAAAATGGACTAATTTACACGATTGCTGAAGAAGGGCTGAAAGCAAGCAGACAATTTGCTATAGTTGAACTGAAGGTGCTGTGACTTTTTGAAATGCTGTGACCCCAGTGTTCACCAGCACAAGAGACACCTTAAAGACTTAGAACTGTCCATTCTGCTGCTGGCCTCCACAGCACCTCCATTTGGTCACTTTTCTTTTCTCTCCGACCTTCTTGTCATCTTATAATGGCATAGGAGTAGTAGCCATCTCCTACAAAGTGCTCTACAAACCCTAGCAACTAGGTGCTACTATAGTACAAACAATAAATAAAAGACCTGAGTTCGTTGGTCACACAGAAGCTTGAAGCAGTGAATTGAACCTGATTTTGAACCTATTTTTCCCCTCTAACAGAACAGGATTGCCTGCAGTAAGGTGCTCTCCTAGAGCATCTTCTCCAGCACTTTTCAGTACACTCCTAGGCATCATGAACAGCCATACAGGCAAAGCCTCTTCTACACATGAACAGTGCAGCAAAATGGGCTGCTGCAGCTGTCAAACACCAAGAGAGATTAAAAATCCAACGTCCCAAGCTATCTGTGCTACTGAACATGCTTTTGGGCTTGTTCTAGTCAGCCTTCAGTGACTGAACCTTTGGAATGTTAGATTCTTATTGAGATTTGACAGGCTCTGTAGGAATTGTGAAGGTTTCAAGCTGCATCTTAGATCTGACTAGAGCTATTGGCCTCTTTCAGTGCTTGAGGATGTGCAGTTCACTGTGGAATACTTTTTGTGCTGGATCTTTGGATTGCTGGATGTTGCCATGATGTACTCCAAAGAGGAGCTGCTGAGTGCAGGTGAAAGTAGAGCCCAGTGAATCTGTGATTTGCCTCCTGAATAGAAAATCCCCAAGTACAAGCACTACCTTAATTATGGGGTCCTCCTCCATCACTTCTGTTTGCACCCAGGCAGGAGAGGCTTTTGTACCATGTCAGGCAAGCCATTAAAGTGGTTAAATCAGGGGTTAATCCTTTTTCCATGCCCAGGAAAAGACAAACAAAGAGTGAATCAAAGCTGTGATCCAGACTGCCGTAGCTGAAGCGTGAGGCACATAACCAGGGAATGCAAATACACTTTTCCCTGCATAAGAGTAAATTACATAAAGACCCAATCCTATGTGTATTTCAAAAGTCAGCACAGGCAGTGTTCTGGCTGCAGGCAGCAGCCCTGCGCTACCTTCTGCATCTCCTGGGAATAGGAGGGCACAGAGCATTCTCCTCCCTGTGCTTCAGCTGTAGCCAAAGGTGGATGATGATTGCAGAGCAGCACTTACGCATGGCAACCTCAAGCAGCTTCTTGCCCTGCTCGGACAAAATACAGGATACAGAAAGACAATTTGCTGCTATCCAAGGCTATTTTGACTTAAGGGGCACTTTGCTGGTGAAGCAATGTAAGTTTCACAGTCTGTGCAGAGAGAGTTTTGAAGCAAGATTTATGTCAAGCATAAAGATTTTGGCTGGTACCAGTCTCAGGCTCAAGGGAAACTCCAGTGTATCCATTGCCTATAACTCAAGAGTTAAGAAAAAAAATATCACAGCTATCACAATTTTAAATGCTATTTCCTGCTCCTCTCAATAGACCATTTCATTTCCTTCCTAGCAGCTATAGTTTGCAGGTGAAATTTAAAGCAGAATTGCTTAAAATATAGTCATCCCCAAGCAGCAGCTCTCTTCCCACTTGGGAACAGTGTGGTCCTGCCAGGCTGGGCTCCCTCAGGGCCTCTCTCAGCTAATGTGCCACCTGATGAACATAAGAGATTAATGTAGGCTGCCCAGAGACAGAGAATGAACATAGGGAACTACATTTAGAAAATGCAGTGTCTGCTTGTTCCCCCATCGTATCTCTTTGCTTTTTGATGCACTATGTTCTCACAAGAGGCTCACGTACCATGGGCACTAAGCGCTGACCTTGGGAACAAGCAGCAGAACCTGAAGATCTAGAGGTTCTGACCTATGATTTCTAAAGGAAACTAGAAGGAAGCATCCCCAAGCCACTGCTTCATCTCCTGCTGCCTCCAGAATACAGCTGCTCATGGGCCTGGAAGGCAGCTTTGCCTCCTGCACATCATGCAGCACCTTGCACAGCACCTCACACTCTGAAGTGCTGTGTTCCTGCAGAGATAACTGTATCTCCCATCATACAGGACAGCAGAATCACAGGCATCTGCAAGGTATATATTTTCACCTAGCAACTCCTACACTAAAAAACAATACCTTTTCTTAGGCAATAGAATTAACCTTTGGAAAGGCATCCGGTATTTACCAAGAGATTACTAGTAATATAAGCCTATTTGTTATATGTCTGTGCTTACACTAGGCATATAGATATTAATATTTAGCCACATGAGCTCCAGAACCAGCTCTGGCTCTGAAGCCAAAAATTAAATGACAGCCTTTTCCACCCTAACCTGGTTCTGTGGAACATGAAAACATTAGCGACTTAGGTGCACAAAAGCTTGTTTTCAGAGTGCAAATGACTAAAAAAGAGACTTGGACACACTGCTCCCCTAATGCTTTTGGTTGGGTGTATTTTAAGAAGTTGTAACTCAGTGCTCCAGGCTCTCTCTGCCACTGGAGTGATACCACTGGAATCAACAATTATAATCTCTCATGAGTCCATTGCTATTAGAGGTTAAAAAGGCTGTGTTTTAAGCCATGGATTTCATAAGGGAACTGAGAACAGAGCCTGTGTCGGAGTCCCCAGGTTATTGCCGCTAGGACTCTGTGCTGGGTTTACTGCTTATTTCTTGCTCTGTCCAGTGTACAGTGAGACACAGGAGTAGTGCCATTGTGCAGCCATTCCTCCTGAGCTGCACACGATCTTGCCTTTTCCTGCAAATGCTCTTTACACGAACCCAACAAAATTTGATGCTTTTATAAGAAAAGAATTGCCCTTCACCCCAGCTTTCCTTGTCTGCCATTAACCACTATGTCAATCGTGGCACTGGGACAAAACTCATTTAAAATGGGACAAAACAAACTTATCCCATGTGGAAAAAAATTCCTGACCTGACATCTGATTCTCTCTTTTTTACTGTTATGTTTGCCTGTGGGAAATCCACTGAGAGACTTAGTAGTGTATTAAGACAAGTTGCAACTACTGCATTTAAGGCTGGCTTTGACAATTAGATCAGTTACTTGTGTATTTTTATGGTGTATGATGTCATAACAGCCTGGGATAATATTTTTTTATAAACTTATATTAAACCAACAAAGACAGCTTATATGGGCTTCTTCTCTGAAATTCCCTCTTTGCCTAAGAATATGTCCCATCAGCAAGAATTTATTTTGCACTCCATGCAACAGAATGAAGCATAATGATCCCATTTGGTACAATGCTACATTAGTTAATGATCATTTATGCTGACTTGTTACCCATTAGATTCCTAGCAAAACCCGCACTGGGTATAAATCTCAGCCTGAAATATTAATTCCCTGCTCAGCTCAGTCTTTCCTTCTCTTCATGCTATGGATGGTCAATGCTGAAATTACATGATCCAGAGGTTTCTGGGAAGAAGGCTTCTGGCATGTTCAT
The DNA here is from genome assembly GCA_032466535.1 of Forpus xanthops. Classification (NCBI taxonomy): domain Eukaryota; kingdom Metazoa; phylum Chordata; class Aves; order Psittaciformes; family Psittacidae; genus Forpus; species Forpus xanthops. Next base: position 31,494 of record JASSUY010005324.1, on the reverse strand, counting down.
CTCTAACCCCATACAGGATATTTCCTTTCTTCCCAGTGGACGGGACATAGCACTGTCACAAGTCTTCTGGATTGAGTTGCCACTGCAGCTATTTTCTATTACTCCGGTCCACTGATTGGAAAGCACCATCAGATTGTTTTCAGGACTTGAAATGAAAATAGATTATTATTTCTTGTTTGTTTCAACTCCCAGTATTATGCAAATTCTTTTCGCCCCTCTTCATACAGCACCACATCTAGCAATGAGTGCAAGCAGTGTTTCAGGACCATGAACCTCCTGCTGATCCCAAGCATGCTCATGACACTAGTGTAAATCCGCAGGACTACAAGTGGAACAATCTTAACCCTTGTGTCTTGTAAGTAGATGACTCTGGAAAATGGGAAAATTCAGGTTTTGCAAAGTGAAAACATGGAGTGACTGAAGGCAGCTTCTAAGAATATGCCAATTCTGACTTTAATGCTAAGAAGAGGTTAAAAAAAAGGCTCAGGAAAGATTTATGAATGCTTGAAAACAGTTTACAGCATCTTTTAATATGTCCATTTCTTATAAGCTTGGAGCTGTGAAGGAATAATAGGAGAAGGCAAGCCATCAGCTAAAAATACACAGAACCTATTTTATATTATTAAGTTACCTACTGTTGCATAAATAGTTGTTTGTGACTTAAGAATGAAAGGCAGTTATGTATGTGTCAGGGAAGGACTGTATTAGAAATATTCAAACTGAGCTCTAGAAGACCTAGCTGGAAGACAAAAAGGACAAAGAAAGGAAAAGAAAAACTTTCAAACCAGACATTGCTTTGAAATCTCATGGAGATCATCAATTATCCCACTATCAATCAAGAAATTGTACAGGATTAAAGTGTACTTTGCTGAAGATAGAAATCTTACGATAACTTGTGTGGTACTGACAAGTCTTTGCAGGACTAAAGCAGTCTCATATTTCGTAGTTTAGTGTTAAGGAACAGTTTGGACACTTTACACCATTTCTCGTACACTCAGCATCAGGCACCACTCTATGCTGCCCACTGTGCTCCCTACCCCCCAGCCTGACACTGAACACTGTAGCTGGTGTCTGTCTGGGAACCAAGTCTGCTTTGTAGACTGACTGCACATAAAAACACCAAGTAGTCAACAACTGAACTGGTTGATTCTTACTGACTTTACTGGAGCTCTTCATGAAGACAGTGACTTTTCTCTATGTCCCAGGTGACAGAAGTCAGTAATATCCCAAAGACATTATCAGTTTACCCCTTGTTAGAAGGAAAGGGTTTCTTTTATTATACCTTTAAAAGGATACATTTATTTTGTTCATTTTTAAGGCCAGTCTTGTACGCCTTGTTGCTGGAAAGTATATAGACTTGGATTTCTAGATCAATGAAAGAAGCACTGCATGTACCACAAGCATTTTGAAATGATGCTTCCTGAAGTTTCCTTTGGATTTCACAAGGTAGCTATTGGTTAAGTAGTAACTGATTTAAAAGGCATATTAATGAGGAGTAACAGCAATGCAATTTAAGAAAAATTTACACTGTTGTGTCACAATTACTCTTCAATAATCAGTTACTACTTTTAAGATGCAATACTTGCAATTTAAATTAAATATGAATACAGAGCTGCTGATTTCAGAGTGCTGTCATTTGACCCATGGAAAAGTAGCTATTATAAACATAAATCCTTTGCACTAGATGTTGCAGATGATTTTTTTCTTTAACAACCATTGTTGACATAATGGGTCACTGTAGAAGCTGATTATGAACTGTGGCTGCTTTTTTCCATATCGTGACTCTCAGAAAGCAAAGTCCATTGCAGTGGGAAGACTGCTGGCTGCAGATGCTCCTGTCGGGTCCTAGGTAAAAAGCACTAGCAATCCCATCCACTCATTGCTACTCAGGCACTGAAGTCCCTTCAATTCACTTTGACTTCCTCTACAGCCACAGATGCAGGAGAACTGAATGAGCAGAGAAGGACAAACCCCTTCCATGATAATATTGGCAACAAAGGGGTGGAGAGGGCAAAGAGGGATGGTTCTGCTGAAAGCAGGAAAGAGCCAGCTGTGCCTTGCGCTGGGCAAAGGTCAGAACTGACACAGTAAGACTGAGACCTGTCACACAGGGAAAGCCAAAGAGCAGAAATTTCCCCGACATGAGAGTAAGCACAGGACAAAACCGGATGAATCAAGGATGTTGCATGGAAAGTATGAAGTTTAAGGTAAAAATTACACAAGTGTGACTTAAAAATATATCTTTATAAGGAGAAGAACATAGAGATATGGTCTTGCAGTTGACTTAAGATGGAAGTAAATATCTCTGAAAGCACTACATGAGATACTTATGCCAGAAGGAATAATACTACTGCTTTATAAGATCATTGGCCTTGGAGTAAATTGGATACATAACATGGATTTACAAAGGATCTCTAACACCAAACTAACCTGATCAACTTTGTTTCCCCAACACAAGTTCTTTTAGATCAGGAAGGAAGAAAAACTTGTGTACAGGAGCTTCGGATTTCAAGTAGTTAAAGCAAAGTCAGATGAATACTCACTGTGTTTAAAAATCTTCCTTTTAATCCTTTCACAATGCAAAGCTGTCTGCTGTACAGCAAAAGCCTGTCAAATACTGATTTTCACTGCACATATATCTATTCCTGTAACAGGTAACCATGAAAAATATGAGGGGGTGAGAAGGCACTCTGCTACTGTGCAATACATACTGGATCCATGCACATGAAATATTAATTTATCATTCTTCAACAGACCAGTGCTTTCTTTATTGGGGATTTATTTGAAAAAGCCTTTGATACATTTCTCTGCCTTTTGCAATCAGTAAACTGGGCACCTTTACTGTTACTGGATCAGCCCTTTACATTGTCCTGCTTCTCTGGGAGTGGTTTTGTACTGTTGTTGGGTTTAGTGCTCTTCCTGGTTTGCCTTTTCTTGGTGATATATAACACAGCTATCCTGGACCTTCTGCCTACCCTTGAGGAGCCCTTTGCAGGTCTGAATGAGAACAGTCCTTCTCCCTCTGCAGGAGGGAAAAGCAACCAGATGGGCACACCCTCACCAAGATCTTCAATCTTCCAGCAGTGGCTGGTTCTGATTCATCTCACATTTGTAAAAGGCCATTCCCCACACAAAACTGCATTTTGGCAACATGGCAGCGGTAAAACTTTCAGGGGAAATGGGTGGCAGTTACAACAAGCATCTGATTTTAGCAGCAGATTAGCATAAACACAGGGTTTCAAAGGAATCATATCTCAAAATTGGGTTGGCTTTAGTTTAGTGATCAATTATTATTGGGTGTTGATGGAAATTGTTTCTCAGGCAGTACCATACGGCGCAAATTCATATGAAATCAGTGTCATATGTTGTGACAACCAGAAGAAGCCAAAAATGAAGTCAAACTAGTTTGTTAACCCAAATGGGTCTTCCTCCTTTGTGGCTACTGTTCTTCTCTAATCTCTCAGTAAAATTTTACTTTCCCTTATGAGCCCAAAAGTGAAGCCTTACTGTATCTCAGACAAAGCTCCCAAGAGCTCTTAAAGGAAAATTAAAAGCTGAATGCCATCTGACTGAGCTTAGCCTACAGCTATCTGCATGATCACATAGTGATCACATGGTGTAAATTCCTGGAGAGGATCTATAATGTGTAGCTCTAGATCTGGGCTATCACAAGGGTTGTGAACTGAAATCCTAGCTTATTCACTGGTTTATTATTATGGAGTTGATGAAAATACATTCACGTCATCTTTCATCTGAAATAGGCTATGGCTTTCTGCAAAACAATGTGTGCCTTAGAGAAACATGATTATTTAAAGTGCAAGTAATGGTCAGTTAGTTCTTCATATAGCAACCATTTCACAATGCTGAGTAGCTTTACATGAGGCTGATGGCCACACGTTTCTGCTTTACTTTAAAATACATAATGGATCTTTGTCATTGCAAGGCTGTGTAACCTAACACCTCATTTTCAAAATGGGCTGTAGAAGCATGCCTAATTTTCTCAACAAAGTCAAGGACAAAGGGCAGAAAATTAGAGCACTAAAGAAGAGAAATGGCATGAGAAATGGCTGGGAAAACACAATGCCAATGAAGAAGTCAGGATCCCTATTGGCTCATTTGCTCCTGAGAGGCAGCAATGGTGCAGTGCAGGTATGGGAGCACAGAAGCCTGGCAGAGAATGTTTGCTTCTGTTTCTTTCCCAAGAAAACAGAATTGCCAGGAAATAAGAGCCCAGTAAGGAGCTCTCAAGATCAATCTCAAACCAAGCCAGAAGACAGCAGTGGGAGGGCAAGGTACACACAGACTTTCAGGAAGGAAGTGGGGCACACAGGACCAACTCTGGGTGATGCAAACCCCACAACAGTTGTGTTGTTGGTTCACAAAATGACTGGTCCATCTTCTTTCCCCCAGTAACCATTTCTAGAATTTGGGTATCCCCCATTATTCTCAATCTTTGAGGATAGAAAAGTGGTGACTTTCAGAAATTAGTATTACGGTTTCATTAAAATGCAGCTACACAAAACCTTGAGTGTGATCCAGGCAGACGTAATTTCCCTCTTGTCTTTGGAACAAGGGAAAAGCAAATGGAAAAGAAAAAGTCACAGGAGAGAAAATGCCAAAGAAATCACTGCCTGAAGAAAATTCTGTTATTTTGCTATATTTGAATTTAAAAAAAAAAATCTCAAAAATTATCATGATTCGGGGATTATTCTACATTCATAATTTACAGAATAAGAAATAAGATTGAAAAGGACAGGTAATTAAATACTTATTATTTAACAATTACTTTACAAACACCTCCACTGGAGTCACTCACAGTGGGCTCTTACAGACAAAAAGGAGGAGATAAAGCAAATTGCAGCAATAATAATGAAGGGAAAAAAAAAGGAAGTGACCCCTGAGAGCTAAAGAACACAAAGCTCATCCTAATTCCACGCAAGAGCTTGAAGTGAAATTGCAGACATTATCCTATTTTGATTAAATTTTGTTGAGTTCAGATCCTATTTGTCACTAGCCAAATGAATCATGTTTGGTGGAAGCCTACTAGGCTCAAAATGGAGTCTTCCAGCTAGCAGCAAACCCTGCCAGCTCCTGTTGCATTTTAAGAAACCTTTAGTGTAGAACACTGGTCTCTCCAGCTTGCAAGGAGAATTGAAATTTCTGGTCAAAATGCCATCCTCAGATGCATGTTGTAACTGATAGTCCTGCTAATACATTGAAGAGGAATCACTGCAGTTAGCTTCTGTGTTCTTTGCTACTTAGAATAAATTAGTATCAAACAGCTACCTAGACATATGTTGCCTAAACGGAGTCTGCTGTGGCCAACTCAAACATGTTCAGAATGACTGTGTTTCTTGTCTTCTGATAAAGTGATATGTTGCTCAGTCGCTTTGCATCATAGCCACAGGGCAATGGCATAAGTTTGATGGTTTGTTCGCAGTTTAGAGAGTTAGTGCATTTGGCTCTCATTCACGGCACAAAAGAAAAGATCCCCAGCAATTCACATGGCTAAAATAGGTGAAAAGCTATTCAGTCAATCAACCAGAATTCGTAATTAGATTAAGGTAGGGAGCAAGCAGGGCTGTAAATAACTTTAGAAGTTACTCTTTTACTCCAATGCAGACAAACCCCATAGCAGAGCAGCAGCAAATATAAAATGATGAATCATCATAGGCAGCTCAGCAGGTTTTGATGCAACATGTGGCCTGGTGAGTACGGCAATGTCAAGTCCTGTCCTTAAAGATGCACAAGAGAAAAAAAATGGACTCTTCCTCTATTTCTCACAGTGCTGCCCTTGTCTCTGAAAAAAACTGGCATGCAGTCAGCAAGTGATGTGCACCACTTCTGCTGCTTGTCACTTCTTAGGTGGCAAAATGCATTACTTTGGCTGAAAATGGTGCTGTACTGATGACTAGGCTATAAAATTCTGTGAAGATGGAGAACTTTTAGAGTGAGGGAATATTCTCATTCATTCAGTGTGAATAAGATGCTGGAAACCAATATTTGCAATCACTGAGAATGGCTGAAGGTCAAGACATGTTTCTGAGAATCTCATTTAGATGTACTGTCATCGGGAGATTTCCAGACATTTTTCTGGTTTCATTTATTTTTCTTTTGGATATCAGTCCGAAGGAAGAGAGATACAGATATCTGCCTATAGCAAAGCACATTTAGGTATACTAAAATAGACCTAAGAAATCTTTCAGTTATATTTCTGCCAGTGTCTACTCTCCAAATTAAGGTGGTCACTCTGCCTTGCATTAACTATACCGCTAAAGAAGTATTTTCAAGTTTGTTAGTTCAACCAGCCTGACACTCAGATATTCATCTTCCCTGCTGGCATTGTTTTTCTCAAACATCCCACCAGCAATTTCTCAAAGGAATAATAAAAGTCCTGTGGATTTAGGTTCCAGGCACCTCTGGGTTGTCAGCTACAAACCAGCTAAATTCAGACAAACCTACAGCTATGGCTAATTTTGCTAAGTAACATCTTAGCCCAGCCTTCATTTAAACTGCCCTCAGTTTGCCAATAATCTGTATTCCCTGTCCCTAGCCATTAGCCATTCTCTGCATCCCTTTTTTACTTTCCTACCTTTCCCTTGGCCAAAGCTGCAGGTATTCCTAGCTTGCAACAGCCATCTAAGTTTTTGGTTGCTTTGTTTATACCTTCATATATACCCTTGTCTGGTAATATGTTTTTCTGCTGTGCATGAATTGCTTCTTAAAATCATGCACAAATAAACCTATTTCAGCTTCCCCTGCCCCAGCGCAGTCAGCAACACACAGCCTGTATGAATTACCAGAGACTGGTGCAGACCTTGCTCTGGCAACACTTCAGATGGCTATGAAGGAACTTCTGTGAGTCCATGCTGGGTCTCATTGTCATTCAGACCCCCTGGTGAAGCTTTCAATGATGTTAAATGACAATTACACATTAAGGAGCCACATCCACCATGTTCGTTAAGAGTTTTGGAGAGGCTCAGAGGCAGCTGACTGTTTAAGGAACATGTACTGCCTGGTACTTTCTGACTTGCTCATCAACACCTTTAAATACAGCTGATATTTTTGTTTTCACCTAAATTTAAACATTCTCTGATACATAACTCTTAAAAGCAGTAATAGACAGAACATTTTGTCATTTTTTTCCCTGGGATATGCCATATAAGCTAAAACGTCTTTTCCAAACAGTTGTCTAATGCGCAGAGATGTCAGATACATTAGCAAGAAAGATGCAATTAGTGCTTAAAGCCAGTGAAAAGCATTAGGTGTTCCTTAGAGAGATCACAATTCCAGCCACCATATGACTTTTAGAAAAAGTTCCGATCTTGTCTATTACTGGTAAATACCTGCCTGTGTAGATGCAATGTAAGCTCTGTTAAAGCCTACTGTGGTCGCAGGGCACTTTGCTGCTGTCGAAGAAAATCAGAATAAAGGGCATCTGTTCTGAGGTGTAGAAGCCTCATGCCAGAAATTTTGCACTAGTCCTCCTGAGCTTTACGCTTAATTTCTCCATTGGCTCAAACATGCCCAGGGCATGCTGCAGGGCTTGCAGTCATTTCAAAACTCTGTGTTTATTCTTGGTTAGTAATACCTTTGCGGAGAGCTCTTTAAATCCTAGTGCACAATAGACACTAAGGTTACATAGTTGAAATAACTGTACATTTTCATCTCACAAAATACCTGCAAGCTTAGCTGTCTGCATGTAGATATAAACCACCGAGTAGCAGTGTGAAACAGAAGGGCATCCCTTTGCTAGCCCTTTTATTCTTCTCCCTTGGCCTGAAATCAGCTTGGTTGCTGTTCTGGGGTAGGCGTAGGAGAAATGCCATCCAAAGAAGCAGAGCCAAGTGTTTGATTTGGATGCTCAGGCAGAACATGTCTCATCTGAGCTGTGTTGCTCTAATTACTAGCTTTGTTCCCTCAACTTACATGCCTTTTGCAGGAAACAAATAATATGTCACTAATCATCCTGGCAGTGACAAGAGAGACCTGATACAGCTGTGCTCAAGTGCTTGGTAGATGATGAATTCCCTCCTGAGGTTTGGTAGTTGATATTTTTCTTGGTTTAGTGAGTAGAAATGCAACTCTGATGTTCCACAATATGGACCCTTCTTTGATTAGGATGTCTCTGGCAAGTGACAGATGTGTGCCCTATTAGAGCTAATTAAAACCAATTAAATCATTCCAATAGAAGCTGTAGAAGAATAGACTGAAGAAGATAACTGTGACTCTCTTGAACAGCAAAGAATCTTACATATAAGACGGGGGAAAAGTGCATGGAGTCTTTTTGCCATGTGTTCAATATTAGCACTTAAGAGACTATTACAGTGGTGTCTGAGCAGCAAATATCCATCGCACCTACTTCCCACACTCCCTTGCAATGCTGCCTCATTATCCACCATTCCTCAATACCATCTGCTGAGTCCCTCACAGTATGCCTTGTCACCAGCTGCTAAGCAGAAGGTAAGACAGCCCAACAATTGAGGACACTGGGTCTCAGCTTGACCTGGGTTGGCAAGGTGCTTTGCATAGGCTCATTGCCTCTCTTGAAAAGTATGAGCTTCAGCAGTGCCCCAGCTAACATTGCAATTCCACTTCTAGGTTGTTCAAAGACTGCTTCGGTTTCTCCTGTGATTACATTGAGCTACATAGACTTATACCTCATGATTTTGCTAGAAGAATATTCCTTATCTAGATTGTGAGGCCTACACTGCTTGTGCTCACATCCTTCCTGGCAAGAAATTCCCCTGACATTCATATCAGTGTTCCCCTATAAAGAAACTAGATACACTTCCAGCCAGCTTTCTGCACCTACACTGATGGAACCCCAGGAGATTCCAAGCTCACTAAAAAGGATTTCCATCTTTGCTCACCTTTGGGAGTAATATCAAACATAACCTCCCCTACCACCTCTTTGAACTGTCAGTTCAAATATCGAGTAGTAGGAGTTGCTATTAGCACTTTATTAGAACTTACATTACAATTCTGGGCCTGTGGAGCAGAATTTGACTGTACAACATATGTCTCAGGTAGAAGGAGTAGGCTAGTCAGAGAAGCCACTTTAAGCAGAGCAGTACTATAACTTGGAGCTGCGTATGTCACTGATTTACAACATGCAGCTTAGAGCAAGTAAGAAGGAAAACCTGGGCAATTTTCCATTTAACCACTTCACATGGTCAGTATCCCATTCTCCAGAGCTTAGGTCATGAAACATTCATCACCAAAGCCAGAGCCTTCACAGCAGCACCATTCACTGCAGCACTAAGGAAATCATGCATCTTTGTCCACTTTGTGTTTTAATGGACTTGCTGACTGCTTGAAACAAAACTCCCCTGGCTTAATTGAAGAGGTGAGCACATCTGACATGAACACACAGCCAAAGCCTTTTACATCAGCTTGTTGTCCTATATGCAATAAAAGAAACCCAGAAACTGACTTTATTTGCTTTATTCTACTAAGGTTAGTCCCTTACAACAGCCAGTAAGTTATTAAAGAAACAATAATGTTAACTGCATAGTGCTGATAGGGGAATAGACACTGGCATCCTTTAACAATGAGGAGGGACACTTTGGAGCAGGCTTGGCACTGTTTTCTGCTTCTTTCAAACCTTCACTTGCATGGCATCAAATCTTGCAAGCTGCAAAGACAGAGCAGCTCCCAGCTTGCAGGGAGTGTATGCTGCTCTGCTTCAGTAGTTAGATACCAGCTTATCCCAGACTTCCTCTATGGGCCACTGAACAGGGTAAATATCTTCAGGGGTTTTGCAGGACCTCAAGGGATTATTCACCCCTGACAACACCTCTCCTTCCGCTGGAATAACTGGCAAGTGTACTCACAGCATCCTAGCTAGTATGTAGCTCCACTGCTCCTTGTTTGATTTACCAGACTTGGCATCAGTTCAAGCCTTCTGCCTTTGGGTTCAAAGAGTTTGAAGCCATCCAGAGCAAAAAACATATCCAGAAGGTAATTAACCCCCATGAATGTCAGAATCATCTTCTGAAAGTGTTTATCACTGTTGCGTATAAGTTTAGGAGCACAGCTCCAAATCTTTGGTGCTTAATTTCTAAATAAAACAGCAATAAATTCCAGTCTTTGGAATCACATCCCTACTTAGAGCAAATTTTAAGTGTTTCAAAGTGATACTCTTCTACAAATCTGCTGAGTGGACATATCCGTATGGATCATAAGGGCAGTCCCCAAAAAATGTGCTTCTGCTTCTTTCAAATACTCTTCATGAGCTTCTATCCTTCCTCTGAGACTTGGAGTAAAATTCACTTTGCCTGTGTAATCAGGCAGGCAGGTTTGTGCAGAAGGAATGCATGGCTGCATTGCAAAATCAAAATCCGTTCACCTCATCCGGTCTGAGCACATTGCAGCTGTATCACTGCGATGGATGAGCAGCTGCTTCTTTCCTGCTCTCTCCCTTCAGTATAAGAGCTGCACTGCAAAGACCCTTTATTTACAAGGTCAGAGGTTCTTCCCTATCCCAGGAAGCCTGTTCGCTTGCAGGGGGCTGGAGAATCCTCTGTTTCACCGTGGGTGGCCCCTGTATTAACTCAAACTTCAAGTCTCTTCAGTAATAAACTTGCAGAAAGAATCCAACCCCACATTACTGCCGGCTGTGGAATCTGAAACTGTAGCCTGAACCTGGCTGAGGGACTCTGGGTTTCTCAGCCCTTTTCCAGAGCAATCCCCACGCTCACCTCCATCCCACCCTGTCCTCAGTCTGAAAGCTAGCAGAGCGATTAAAGTGAAGCACCTAGGAACTGTCATAGCATGGGCTTTTGCACAGTATTGTATGTAATGGACACTGTCTTCATCCTACATTTTGCTGTCACAAACCAGGATATTTCTATCAATTTCTTGTTTTCCTCAGTAGCAGCCACCAGCAAATTAGTATGGTCAGGAGTATGTTGTCATCACACTTGTATAACCATAATGTACGTGGACAGTCACAAGGTAGCACCTTTCTTGAATGACACATTTAACCCCTACAATAGCATTATCTCAGCAGATACCACCTAAATAATATGACCAAAGGCCTTTTCCTCTGTGTTCAGCTCCTCCTGTTTACAGAACAATATACTTCATGATTTTACTGGTGATTTTGATGCTAGCAAGCATGTTTGTCAGAACAATAGTAAGAGGCTTTATGCCTTTCTTGACAATACTATGGAAAAATAATCACCTTTGCTTTCTGGTGTAAACTGCTGCCATTACACATTTAAATGAGAAAAATCAAACACAGCAATAATACGGTGATGGTTGGTTAGTCTTGATGGGAAACAAGCTCCTTTGTCAATGCTGGTTCTATTCTGTTCCTTCCTGAGCTAACAGGACCCACATCTAACATGCCTCAGTGCATTACTGTTATACACTGCTATTCTGCATACAACATAAGGGTGATGAAAATATGATGGAAATTGTCCTACATCACTTACTATTCCTAATCCTTGAAAAATCCAATTTGTCATTACAGCATTCTGGTATAGCACCAAGCAGCAAAACCCAGCGTGGTGGTTTTCTGGTTGATTTACTGACAAACAAAAGATTCCCATTCCCACTCTTTGAAGGGTGGCATCAAAACCCAAAAATTCCATGCTAAAAATGCATGATCCCATCCCTGCAAAGATTGTTTCATCCATATTGCTTAGGTATCCAATATCACTGCTGGTTTGCAGAGGGCAGGTTCTTCCATGGCAGTACTCCAGTAAGAGTAGCTGTTAACTTTAGTTAGTGATTAACAGCCCCTGCCACCATTTCCACTATGGGAAACAAGAAAAACCTCCCTAAATCCCACAACTATCCCTTCCATAGCTTCATGTAAAGACCATTTTTTCTCAGCCAGCGCCTTCATTCCTGTCAAGATCATGCTACGTAGGTCCTCCTTACTCAAGGAGAGAAAAAACATTCAAGGAAAATCCTTTCTTCACTGAACATATTTCTGCATAGCCAAGTGTGGACACATGATTAAATGCATCTATCCATCTTTCTGCTCCAAAATCCTCAGTCCTGAGGGTTCTGGGAGCACAGCTCAGAGGCAGGTTGGTTGCTCCTGACTGGAAGACTCAAGACTACCACATCTTCCTCTCCAGGACCCTATGCTTCACTTCATGGCTGTGGTTTGCCTCCCCAGCTGGTTGCCACAGATGTAGTGCTCACTCTCTACTCTTAGACAGCAAAATCCGGGCCAGATTTTCAAAGGAGTTCCTGGCCAGACATTTGAGTACTTAGCACCCGTAAGTGGGCTTGAATCTCAGAAAATACTCAAAGCCTGGCAGCTCCTTTCATGATGTTTCCAAAACCTGCATGCACCCTTCATGCAGCCCACCACATGCTTCCTTCCATGTGCCTGTGGATGAGATCTGCAGCTCAGGATGGCGAAAACAGTTTGTTAGGTAGTCAAGAAAAAACAAACACTGGAAGGGAGAGATGGCACCGAATAGAAACCCTTGATCCAAGATAACTTCTTGAGGGAGCAGATATCTGGAAATCTGCACATGAACCTATGCATGCTTCAGCACAGTGCCTCATCTTAAATGAAAACAGGGAGGAAGAACACAGCGAGTGCTACATCCAAAGTGATAAAATTATTGCTCTGGAGAACACCACATGGCACTTTTTGTTCCTGTGCACCTATTCATCCACCTACATGCCTCTTTTTCATGCACTCACCTCCGAGTTCTCTGCTTGAACCTTTCTGCTGAAGTGACAGAGCACCAGGATGTTGCCTGCTCCCATTCAGCAGCGCTCACCCTCTGTGCAGCAGGATGTGATCTTTATTTCTGTAAACCCCTGGCAGGTCTTTAAACTGAGTTTTTTTAAAAGAAACAATAGATCTTCAAGAGAAAAATAATATTCCAAATTAAAAAAGGGTTTGATTTTAAAGGAAAAAGGCCTCTAACTCCGAGCCACCCCTGACTTCCAAAGGGAAGCTATTACAATTATGACAACCCAATCAGGAAAATTAATTTAACAGTAAAAAGACGCGTTAGGACCCAGTGAAACAATTCACTTCTGTGTTGAATTAACCAGATTGTTTAAGCTAAAAGGAAAACAGATTTTTTTAGGTTCATTTCAAAGCACACTCATAAGGAGCTTGATTAAAGCTAACACCAAAATCTATTCCGAAAGCAATCTGCATCCCAAGGAGTTGCTGCTGCTTTTGTTTGTTGGGTTTTTTTTCTTAAATGTCAGTGCAACAAACATGTCTTGTATGCTCAGTGTGTGTTTGGCTTAAAAAAAAACATTTAGTTTGGCCTTATACCAGGAAAGCACAACTATTGTCTTCGGCTATGCTGCACTTCTGTCAGCCTAGGAACAGGCTTTCATAGCCTTTTATATTCCCAGTCTTCATGTCATAAACATTAGTAGAGTTTATTTCCCTAATGTTCCTAAGAGATAGAAAAAATATTAGCTTCATTTTACATGAGGAACTGATGGCCACAGTAGATTGACACTTGTCTGAAGTATCTAAGGAACCGAGGCAGACTCTAAAGACTGTTTAAGCAGTGAGGTCAAAATGAACAGAAAAAGTCAGTGAGTGGTACAGCTCGTTTTGTCCTTTGCAGGAGAGCACATAATGGAACTTGGCCTTTCCTAAAAATTTCTTATGCTTATGGATCCTCTGCTGTATTTAGAGTAGAAAATCCAAGGACAAAAATACCTGTAGTGCAAAGACTGTCAATGTGATTTCTGTAGCCAGCACATACAGAAGACAGAGCTATCATGTCCTGAGTATCATGACTAGTTTCTATTGAGGAAACATTGGTCAAGACATTGAGATTATCTTGCAGGAATGGTATCATGAGACTTACTTCTGTATGCCCAGTCAAGAGGGATGAGCTGAAGAGAACTAGATTTAATGACTCATCTAAGAAGTGTCACCTTTAATAGAGGAATAGCCTCTTTAACTGCTGCACTGCAGTGTCATCCTTGGTATGTGCTTCAGTCTCATTGCTAGACAAACTTCTGACCTCCCAGCCCAGAGGCAATGGTAACTGCTAGTTGAATGGAGCTGCTCTGTCATAGCAATAACACTTCTGAAGGTGGAAGGATATTTTCTCAAGAAATCCTTTTTTCCTCACCCATTTAGGAAACTGTGACTTAGAGATGCCAGCAATGTGTGATCAACCAAGGGTTCCTCACCTCCTACTCTAGGACAACATTCTCTAGACAAATTCAAAACCTCAGCAAATACCAGCTCTTCTCTTGAAAGATCATCTACCATGTTCACCCAGTCTGGGTCCCCAAACCAAGCCAGCTTGCAAGATTACTTTTTATCATTATTTGAAAGCCATAACATTGCTATGATTAACTGATACTGTTCTTGTGTAGCACAAGAAATCAGGAGATGAAAGTTTATCTTAATTACATCAAGCAGTAAGCAAACAAGTAACAATACAGTTTATTTGGTCTGGAAGATGCCCCTAGAATCTATCTAATCCTGCAATTGCAAGCAAAAGGAACAAATGACTAGGATGCTCAGTGTGAATGAACTCCTGTTGATGTTAGGGGGAGGAGATAACTGTCTCAAAGGCTTGAAGAACGCAAGCAAGCAGCTTTCTTGGATAAATGCAGGACTGAAAGAAAGAAGAAAATACATTTATGTGAAGGTCTGTATAAAGAGCTGGGGCTGGTTATAATAGGTCTTTGGTTTCTGTTCCCTCCCCCCCTTAAAAATATCTGCAAGAGGTACATCAAATGTCCTCCTTCAAAACCGTCTTGGAAGCCATCTATGCTTGGTGCAATACAGGATGGAGTTTACAAGAGCAGATCTGAAGAACACACAAGAGAAATGAACAGCAAATGGCCACTCTGTAGCTGTCTTTAAGTACACCTATCAAACCCTTCTGGGCATAATAATGAAAACCTAGTTTCACCACAATTATTTTTAGGTAGCTATGTGTGACCTGCTTGGATGATCAGGTTTTTAATATTGCAAGAGATACAGGTATGTACTTCAGAAAGTGGCACCTCTGAACCCACGCAAGATCCATAATGGATTCACTCCAGATAGAAGAGTTCCCTATCAATGAATGTCAACAGAAAGACTCGCAGTAGATTTTTTTTTTATTGGGCCCTAAAAGCTTTTCTGATTTTTCAATCAGATCAAGAAGCAGCATCTCTGATAAATAGGTTTGTTTCTTTTATTCCTCTCCACCTTCCAACAGCACTGTGGGGGAATTCGGTAAAGCTCTTATGACAGTAAGGAGCTGGCAAGCCAAATCCTTACAGAGAAGATACAAATACAGTTTTTGCTGTTCATCAGTACAAACTGAGTACACAGTGATAGAAACAGCAGAAGACAGTATTGAAGAGGATCATAGGAGAGAAGTTTAGACAAGAATTATACAGAAAGCTTCATGCATGAAGGGAGGGGTGCTAGAAAGGATCTCAAAAGACTGCAACAGCATGGCTGCCTTATTATAGCAAGGAAAACTAAATAAAACAGAAGAGATTTGGTGCTTCTCAGTGTGACCATTTATAACACTGATCGTATCGTTAGTCACATCTTCTGTGGATGATCAAATATGCATGTATTTTGAAAGATGGGTTTTAAGAACATTGGTACATAAATCTCTTGGAAACGAAACACCCAGTGTTCTGGACAAAAAGAAACTCCCTCATGTTATTTTCTGTTTTCTTTGAGGTCGTTAATAGATTCAGAGAGAGGACTTATGGCAAAGCATCTGGACTCCTCAAATGCTGTGTTAATGGAAGACAAGTGCTATACAAATCCTTTTTAACACTTCAAGACTGCAAAGCAATTTGTTTTCTTACTGTCAACTTTTCTTAAAAGATTAATTGAGCTTCAGTTAAAGAAGGTCATTAGGAGGAAATGGAGAAATGAACAGAATGCATTTCTGCTGGCAAGAAAAGCAAGCAGCAAACTGTGAGGAAGGTTAGAAGTACTAAAAATATGTCAGAACGATGGATCATCCTTTCTCCAGTTTTCTTTTTCTCCCCTTACATCTGCACTGTCTTCATCAAAAACTTCTTCATTGCCTCTTTATTTATGAAACAGGAACCAACATGGCCTACACTCAGTTAACAATCACATCATGAGGAACTGCAATCCTAACAGAATTCCAAGATTCCTTTAATACCTACAAAACTGACATGGCACCCAGGCCGGTTCCTCTGCTAATTAACTGCTAGGTCACTGCTCCACAGTTCTGCAAGGAGGCTGAATCCTTGTCTGTGGTGAATAATTCCCAAATCAGCCCCTTACAAATATGCATATTTTGAAAAATGACTGAGTTGCAGTGGATAAGACATTTATGGAAAAAAGTGAAGCACCCAAAGGATATATAAAGAAAAACAGATTTAGGTGGACTGCAAGCACAGAGTACTGAGAAGTCAATGTTATAACTTTCCAGGCCAGAAGATGCTCCGTGTTATGTTGCTCTGCCAAGACTAATGTAAATGGCATTGAACCAGAAAGTTTCAGAACACAAAATGAAAGACTTATTTCACTGACAGTTTTAGATCCTTTTCTATTTAGTATCATTCTTCTTCAGATATATTCCATTCCCTTTATTTTCTCTGCTAGTTTTTAATAGAAATCTTTTGTACAAAGAACAAGATGTTTTCAAGAGACATTTTGTCCTTCCCCAAGCTTCTATGCCTACTATTCAGACCTGTTCATGAGGGCTCAGGAAAGCTGTAAGGGTAAAGACTCTTCAAAATTCAGTTATTACAAGAGGGCATAAAAGCCATCTCCATAACATCCCAGGCGCAAAGAAGCCTCGCTGGTTTGTTACTCATAAATGCTGCTTACAAAGTATTTTTTTTCCATGCAATTTTTTTTCTGCCAAACCCCCTGGAGATTTGTCATTAACAATCTTGATGTCTTCATTATTGCACAGGCTCCAACAATTAAGAATATGCAACTTCCCTGGGTAAACTGCTCTAATGTTGCAGCACCCTCTAGCAAGTATGTCTTTTCCTGATGTCCCCTTCTTTAACTGCACACTGGTCCCTTGCTCTGCAGCCTTCCACTAAGATAAAGTTCTGTTCCATTACCTTGTTGAATTTCCAATTTTTGCTGGCTCATCAAGACATTGAGTTTCCCCATTTCCCTCTAAACTGAAGCTTTGCTGCTTGGCTTATCAACCCTGCCATCTAATTTTTTGTTGTCCTCAAGTTTCTCATATATGCCTTCTCTCATTGCAAATCGCTGGTGTGAATGTTGAATGCTTTTGGCCCCAGTATGACCCACAACATCTTCTTGATAACAGCTGAAAACTGGAGCTTCAAGATGCTGATCACTTCTTATAGCTTGAAAATTGGCTGGACAGCTGGGCCTTAACAGCCTATTTGTCCCACTTATACTTTGTCAGTTAACAAACAAGAATACTGCAAGTCTTGTCAAAAGACCATATTGAAGTTAGAGCTCTGAAAGCCAGTCATTTCATCTTAGAAGGCTTCCAGGTTGGTCAAGCATAATTAGACCTTAGTGAGTATTGGCCGTTCCTGGTTGCCTTGTGCCTTCCATGCCCATGGAAATGAATTCCAAAATGAAAAATCTTTCTAAGCACTGAGATGTGGCTCACTGACAAGGACAACTGAAAGCACTGTAGATCATTTTCAAGGCTCAGCATACCATTATGCTTTTTCAGTCATTGGTCTGACTTTGCCTGTCTCTTCCACTCAGTGACAGGCAGCATTTTCTCTGAACTTCCTTGTTACTAGCATACCAGAGAGCACAAGGGCTGAGTTTAGATCACTATTTCATTACAGCTCTGCTGTGTGATGGCAGAAAAATCACAAAAGATTTTCCCCACATAACAATATATTTCCCATCTACATTACTTATCTAGGTAACACATTCCCTTCCTCACATAGGTAGAACAAGCTGCTCTGTGGGCACAGTTACCTGCAGTAATTACAGAGGGTGATAAGATGACTTACAGCAACCAAACAATTTTATCTGACTACTTAGGCAAGAGAAGCATTTGCCATGATCCTCCAACATAATAACTAAAATGCCATGGCCCTGCTTTTCAGGTCAATACTGTACAAGAGAAACTTGCACAGTTTACTTTTCAGAGCCTCTAAAAACTAATGAAACCAGTTTTCTTGGTTCTGTTCTTGGAGAGACACAGCTTGGATTTGATTTGCTGCTATTCATGAGAGTCACGCTGTGCTCCTTTTTCATGCATATTTAAGTGGCTGTTAGCTTTTTGCAAAACATTCCCTGAGCCTGCAAGTTCCACAAGTTTGTCCTGTAAGTGGATTATATTTTGTAATCAATGTTATAGAGGCTGAAATGCCAGGGAGCTTTTGCCATATACCTCGTGATCCAAGTTCAGAACTCATAGTTGCAAGTGAAGCAGCAGGCATATTCACTCTCTGCATACTTGTGCCATTTAGCTCTTGCAGAAAATAGCTAACGTTCACATACATTAACTGTTCATCACTTCTGTCGATTATTCTGCTCTACAAACCCACTGGGGCTTCTGTTTTTCCAGTGACCTGTGCAAATTCAACTCTCAAAAGAGCAATCAGGGAAATGTGATGTTTGGTGGGGCTAGAAATAAATAAATATCCATGAACTGGGCTACTGTGCTCTACAGAAGAAAAAAGCAGAAATCAGTGGAGGCTGTGCCAAACAGGACTGCATGAGAAGCGGCATGCAAGGGCACCTGCTTCCAAAGGTGGGTGGCAATACATCAATAGGCTTCTACCTCCCTCACAGCAGGTGGCATTTGGATGTCTTTGATTTGCTGCCTCCTTTATCAGTTGAGGCCCTGCTGAGCTCATTGGCAAGTGAGAAACTCTGTGCTGAGGAGTGGGAAGGAAATACCAAAGGTAGGTGAAGGGTCTCTTTTGTTGTCGCTGAGGGGGAGAGATGGCTTTCTAATTTGTGTATATGCTGATCAGTTGGTACATGATTATTATTCTTCAGAAGCAGGCTAAGGGCTCAATAGGATGTTGTTTAAGACATAATGTAAAAGAGGACAGGCTAAAGGGACATACCCAGTGCCAAAAGTGAGCATTTGCCAAAACAAGTTTAGAAGTAATAAATCTTTCTTTGTGCAGATGCTATTGTTTCAATAAAAATTCAGAGCTGGGATGTGTCAGCAGTATTCCTATATTGCAGAAGGCCACAGCCCTGAAAGAGAGCCCTCAAGCCCTGAGCACTGAAGAAATGGATCCTCTAAGCTGCTGGGTAGGGAAGAATAACACTGGGGAAAATAATCCATTACAGAAAGAAACAAGTTCCCTCTATGCATGGAGCTTGCTGACAACAGTGTGAAAATAGAGGGAGAATCTTAGAGAAAGAGATACTGAGATGTAGAGAAGACAGGGACATTTAGAGACATTCCTAAATGGCCTTCTGAAAATGAAATCAGTAAACAGCAAACCTGAACCACAGCAGCTTTGATGCATGGCTCCTCTTAGACTATCTTACTGTAATAAGTTATCTGTTTGTGAAACTGTAGGGACTGTAACACTTAACAGCATCCAGAAATCTCCCTTCCTGGCCACAGGGCCCAGCTCCCCCCTCATACAAAAAAAGCAGGCTTCTTGGAGCAGCCTCTTCAAACTTACACCAAGCCCAAACTTAACTAGCACATGTTTACCACCTTAGGTTACATCAACAGCAGTACAACCTGCTTCTGGGATGCACACTTTTGCAAGACAAGACCGCAGAAGAGTCACTGGGGCTGTTTCGGTTACTTCAGAATGATGACACTTAACTGCTTCAGAACAAAGCATGGCAAAAATCTTCCACTCCTGTAGTTTTTTCTCCTGACACCTGGTACACGTCATTCATGATTCACTGCATTGCAAGCGCAATTTTGTTTTGAGGAGCTTTACTTCTATGGCTCACTAAGAGGTCTAATTGATGCTTTGCACAATGACCCTGTTTTCTTTGTCTCTTGCTATATAAAGTGTAACAAATGCTACCTCAATTCTTATAATGAGTTCATGAATGCTGAGCTGTTCAGACAAATCAAGCTTTAAGCCCTAATGCTAATTTTCCTGAGAATATCCACGTCGGGAAGCAGTGTTGAGAGATGTGGTGTCCATTGTGTTTTACCATTGAACCTGACTATGTAAGGGACTTCACCAGAGGTAGGGGAGTTCCCATTCCTAAACACCCACTGGAGTCACCAGTGGTGTTCTGAATACTCCAATGCACATAAAGGAACTTCTATTTAATTGCATTTCTTAGCTGAATTTTTGCCATCTTCAGCTCAGCCATAAATGGAAGAAAGTCTTCACTTCAGGGAGCAGAAAACCTCTGGGTAAGACAGCACCACTCACTTGAGCATGGAAGTGGGAGTTGTGAAGAGATTAGGGATTTTGAATGTCCTCATATTAAACTGTGTAAGCAGGGTGGGAGCGTCTCTGCTCTTTAATGACTATCACAGTTCTTGAAGTTAATTCAGGGAACTGAATTAATAAAAGCCTTGGGTGGCATGGTTTAGTGTGAGGTGTCCCTGCCCAAGGCAGGGGGGTGGATGATCTTAAGGTCCTTTCCAACCTTAATGATTTTAAGATTCTGTAACTCCATAGAAAATAAAAGTGGTGTGTATCAATATAAATTGAACCCCAGTAAAACCAGTGGTCTAAGCCTCTGGTCACATTCTGCACAGATTTGATTTCTTTGTTCACTTTATCCCTTCCCTAGATAGGAGTTTGTGGTAGGTAAAGCTCTCTTTACCAATTGGGAAGTTTCATAAAAAAAGCACTTTGAGAGCTGTTAAACTTTGGTGATTGCACTGAACAAACTTTTCCTCCCTCATTTGTTTTCTTTCTAGTTATTTCTGGTTGTGATAACTCATTATTACAGTATCTGAACACCCTCCATAAATGCATGAATTTTCCCCCATATGATTTTTCATATATTCTTGGGAACAGAGATAGAATTTAAATTATGTGAGGGGGGTTATTTTTAAGTATTTATTCATGTATTTCAGGACAGTTTATTGCTTAAAGGCAAGGCCAGAGAACTACATGTTGTGTTTACCATTGAAACTAGTGAGGCTGGAAGTAAAGATCACAGTGTACAGTGGTTTGCAAATCCACCAAGCTGCTAGCAACCACTAAGACTCAGTGACAATCAGCCAAGCCACTGGCCTCTTGTCTCAGAGTAATGATGGCCAGGTCAACTTTAAAGATCATCATTTGTCATAATTGCTGTTGCTCCACTGACATCAAATAGGCTGCGTTTGCTGCTACTAGTAAATTTGGCCCAATATACTAAAACTAGAACAATTTACAATATACTGCAATTTCTCTTCTCTGCTGAGATGCATCAACTCCTACAACTCCAGCAAAGAGCTGTGAATTCCCCTTGGCTTACATGAGGATTTCAAATGAATGCTGACTAAAGCATGATGATTTGCATTTCACAGTGGCACAGGCCTGACTTTTGTTTCCAGACAGATGTGGATTTAACAGTAGACACTGGGCATGCAAAAATAAAAGCATACATTAAAATACATGCCTTCTGGTTTCAGCAGACCTTAGCACGTGACAAATTTTACCATTACTTTAAGCAAACACGAGCGGTGTGTTGTATATAGTGTCAAACTACAAAACATAGAGCAAATTTGCAGTGCATGAATGCTTTATCCTACACATCAGAGCTGGTCTTACCATCAGAGATAGGGGCAGACAGTTCGGTTCTCCCCTTTTTGTTTTGTATTAAAAAAACACAATTGCAAACAGAAGGCAGAACTGGCTATTTATATCAGATCCATCGGAAGTGGTGACAGGTATAATTACAGAGGAGAAATTACAGGACTTATTTCAGTGGCATTTCTCCTGCTGTTCCAGGGAAGATAAAAGATTGAAAGTGCTCCTGACACATCTCTGAAGCAAAGATGCTTCAGTGCACTGTTCAGGTTATTTTCAGGTTGATTAAAGGCTATCTTCTCCAGTCCTCAGTAGGGAACAAGCTGCATGGGATTTGCCTGTTGGCTTGATCACCTCCAGGACACTGATTCAAGCAAGCCTGGAGCTTCTCCTATTAGGATGCTGACTGCTAGGTAGGGAAAAGCTGTACTAAACTCATCCTATATATGGCCCTTCCAATCTACTCACTTTTATTTTGCCCATCACATGCAAGATGCAGCTGTGTACTGAGCAGCAGCCTTGCACCAAGGCAATTCCTACAAAACCTTTGCAAAGTTGGTAGCTCTTTCTGGGTTGCATCTGATCTTGTTCAGCTCCCCCCAGTACTGGGATGGTATTGCCCATTCCAATACCCCAAGAAGAACAGACAAACTGATGACAGTGAAAACAGAACTAAATGTTATGAGCAGTGGAATTGGATGGCACCAAAGCTTCAGGGCTGCTCGGTAATGATTTCAGCATCCAGGAGTGCATCACTTTACAGCACAGAGACAGCTGGTCCCACAGTCACTGCTCCATAAACCTTTGTCACACGGAGCACTATGGAAAGGTGCCTGCTTGAAATTCAACAAAACCTTTATCCCTCCTCCCAGGAAATCAAACACTAAGGAGAAGACATTTAAAAGGCTCTTAACAGCAACCCTAAAGAACAAGGAGCAGGAACAGAGAACAACAATAGCTCAGTTGCTTCCCCTAGATTGGGTTGTTTGAAATAATGTTGGCTTGTTACCTAGCAACATAGAGCTTATTGCTGGGCTAGTTACAAACTAATTCATGTTTGCCATAATTTGTATAATCACAACTGATCATAAATAAGGACTGAATACAATCAACTGACTTATGTTTGCAATTAGAATCAATCTAAATCGGGGAAGGACATTAACAGCTCAGTCATTGGCTCTGGCTGACTAATTCCCATTCTCATACTTCCACTTGTATATTTACTATGTTGTCCCTTACTACAACCTCCTATTAGAGCTCTGGACATATTCTTCCGCAAGACATGTCTCTAAACACAAGTGAAGGGCAGCATTATACTTCATCTAGGCTTTCTTGGACAGATCCATTCATTCCCCTATGTTAGGTATTCTTAATACCAGCTGTCCTAGGTAATGCACATCATCTAAATGCAACAGTCAGAATCCCTCTTCCCATCTTGCATCTGTCAGCCCTGTGCATTAGCTCTTCAACCAGTGCCAAGTGCAGAGCTCACAGAAGTGACAATGCTGAATTAGCTCAATATCTGCCCCAATATCTCTGCTATGTCACACTTTCACTTGCTGTCACAAAAGGCTTTGGTGGCATGTAGGTATAATGCTTACACAGCAGCTCTCTTTACAGCTGAGCTATTACACACATACAGGACTCATCTGGCAGCTGACACAGCTGAGCAGGAAAACTTAAGAAACTAAGGCTACTTAATCAAGAGAAGATTAATGGGAAAGAGTCTTCAAATGTGTAAGAGGGAGCTGCAGAGAATTGGTCTCTGCATTAACTCTGTATGAAGGAAGAAATTGAAAACAACACACAAGATACCCAGACAGTAGAGCACTGCTCAGGGGTCAGGACCACAGTGTACAGGAATAGCACTTGGAGAGGCTGTAAAACAGGAAACTCCCTCAGAGTTACATAACTGTCTTTGAGAGTCATAGAATCATAGGATAGTTTGGGTTGAAGGCAGTTTAATTAAACTGGTAGACATGCAAGGAGAGTGGTCTGGTGTCCTCAACATAAAAAGGACATGGAACTGTTGGAACAAGTCCAGAGGAGGCTCACAAGGATGATCAGGGAACTGGAGCACCTCCCGTATGAAGATAGGATGAGAGAGTTGGGGCTGTTCAGCCTGGAGAGGAAAAGGCAGCGTGGAGACCTCATAGCAGCTTTCCAGTAGCTGAAGGGGGCCTATAGGGATGCTGGGGAGGGACTCTTCATAGCGACTGTAGTGACAGGACAAGGGGTAATACGTTCAAATTTAAACAGGGAAAGTTTAGATTGGATCTGAGGAAGAAAATCTTTCCCATAAGGGTGGTGAGGCACTGGAATGGGTTGCCCAGGGAAGCTGTGAATGCTCCATTGCTGGCAGTGTTCAAGGGCAGTTTCGACAGAGCCTTGAGTGACATGGTTTAGTTGGAGGTGGCTGGGAACTAGATGATCTTAAGGTCCTTTCCAACCCTAACTATTCTATGATTCTATGGAACATCCAACCTGAACAAGAGGGCAGACACAGATATTACCTCTCCTGAGCTGCTACAGCAGCTGCCTGTTCCAGGGACCAAGCAGTTTCTTTGCATACCTCTAACCCACTAGCTAAATTTACACAGGTGATGTCTGGCCTTGTTACTCTCCACCTCTACATTTTGTCCTTGGTAGATCATTTCCTTACACAAAGGTAATTTGTTCATGTAAGAAAATAAATCTTCAGAGCTACCTTTCTGCAATACAAGAGTGATTTACAGAACTGTGATTAATCTATGTACTCCTTACAGGCTAAGCATCTTGCCTTCTTCTCCCAGCATGACTGGAGAAACTTTGAGGAGGGCATGACTGTAATGGATAATATTTTTATTTCTTTACAAAACACAAAATGTTCAGCTGTAGATCAGCAAATATCTTGGCAGGATTAGTGTCCTGGGACCATCTCAGCAGCTCCTTAATTTTGTGTGGGCAAAGACGACAAATGAAGACTCAGCTAGAACCTAGACTAGGCTGAGAGATGGAGAGCCAATTCTTGTCCTATTTCTGTGTAATCCTTAATGTAAGGCACAAGTGTTGCAGGTGTCCAAGATTTAAGTCCATTTCCCCACAAAGTACTTATTACAGGCTTTAATTTACCAAAGCCTGGACAGTGATCTCTGTTGCTCTGTTAAGATTTCGCTTTCTATATGTGCCAAACCTAAATCACATCACCAGCTTCATGATAGCTGAGCTTTTCCTTTAATGCTTCATCTAACAAATTCATACAGTATTTCAAATGGCAGTCTCAGCATCTGCTCATAAGCAAAACTGCATATTTCAGAGCTAAAACAGGGAGAGGTATCAATAAGATATGGCTCTATTAAACTCTAGAGCTCAGAGGACCAAAGATTAAGTAGTATTAATGTAAGTTTAAAGCAATGTCACTGTCTCTGGAATTCTGACTGAAGCTCTTAACATCTGGTACAGGCAGTACTTCCGCTATGAAGGAAATTGGCAGGAAGGTTTGTACATCTCTGGGGTGAGTTTGGGAGAGTTTGCAGCTATAAAGGTAAGTCATATTAACCAATAAAAGTAATCCCACAGTATTCTTTTCATTCCAGGGATTTCCAGTTATTAAACAAAAATAGAAGCTTTAAAGAACACTTAAGAATCCTCTGGCTGATCCATTTGTAGGGAGGTTGAGAAGGTGTAGGTAACTGAAGATGCTAACTAAGAAGAAAGTTTCTTGTCATTCCCTGTGAAACAGCTAGCACAGGTTAAAAATGCATGTTCATAACTAGACAGGATGACAGACCTGACTGACAGCAGCCAAAATGCACACAGCAGGCTGTCTGCATGGGCTTTACATAGGGCTCAGCCACATCCTCAGAATCTGAGTGGGTTTGAGGACTGTTTTTCCACCTTTTCACATTGAGACAATTAAAAGGTAACTCTGTCAGAGCGGTTGATACTGAAGGCATCTCTGCTCACAGCTTATTCTCACATCACAAATCCTGCAAAGCAAGCATCTGGGGAGCCACATAAAATTTAAATGCTTTGATAAGCACTTAGCTGATTTTTTTGAAGGGTAAAAGCTGTTTGATAGCATTTTGTTAAAGGCTGCTCCTGTTTGTCACCACTGGCACAAAAGCACTAAAGCTGTTTAGGTAACTTCTGCAACTTCACCTCCACAGCTCACTTTGTGCCGCCTATCTGCTCGAGCTAGTTTTCTTTTGGTGGTGTTAATTATTGAGCTGTCTGTTAAAAAGACATTTTCACTACCCTTCCATCCCATGAAATGACAGCAAACTGCTGCAGCAGCAGCAGCAAAAAGGAAACTGTTCCCCCTTTAAAAAATTCATAGTGATTTAAAAGGACAAGGAAAAAAGTCAGTTTATTATTCACTAGAGAGCATATTTTGTTATCCTGAATAAACACAGCATCAGTACTCACAGCCTGTCTGGAAGAACAGGCAAAGGGAGCTTACAGGATAACAGGTATTTATGCAATGCTTTTAAAAAAGAAGCAGGTAATGATGTGCTATGAATTTCAATAAGAAGTTTTTGTGGGTTTGGGTTTTTTAGCCCAATCTTAAGAATTTTGGCTTGAATTTGGAAGTTTCGTAAAACACTGATGTGCAATTCTGTAGTGATAGGACAAGGGGTGATGGGTTCAAACTTAAACAGAAGTTTAGATTGCATATAAGGAAGAAATTCTTTACTGTAAGGGTGGTGAGGCACTGGAATGGGTTGCCCAGGGAAGTTGTGAATGCTCCATTGCTGGCAATGTTCAAGGCCGGGTTGGACAGAGCCTTGGCTGGCATGGGTTTAGTGGGAGGTGTCCCTTCCCATGGCAGGGGGGTTGGAACTAGATGATCTTAATGTCCTTTCCAACCCCAACTATTCTATGATTCTAGTTCTGCAGTCAGAATTAAGCCACATTGTGATTTGAAAGTTTAAAACTGATTCTGTTTTACTTGAATGCACCAGCCTGAGAACTGCAGCAGATCAGGGGTTGATTCACAGGGTGCTTGTACATCACTGGGGGCAGTGGCATTTGGTAGGAAAGCAAAGCAGAGGGATAAGGGTGGTAACAAGTTCAAACATCTAATTTTAGTCTGCCGCCACAAGCCTGCAGAGACCCCAGGTGACTTATGCTTTGTCTAACTGTAATGAGATAGGTGGAGGGGTCCAACTTGCTTCCTGTAAAAGACAGTAACAAAATGCGAGTTTACATTAGCACAGACTGAATGGGGGTAGTGGCAATCAATTGCTCCAGGGAAGATGCTAAAGCAGCATATCCACACTTACCTGGCACAGCTATATCATTGAAGAACGGTTATAAAAAGCAAAAGAGAGTCACTTGTGTTTGCAAAAAATGTTTTTCCATGAAGTTTGATAAATACTTTTCTGATAGAGTGGAAAAATCATGGGGATCACTTTTTACCAGGGTGCTGACTCAGCCTTTGCACATTTGAAGAGCACCATATGCACTTAGATCCTATTGAAATTGCTACCCAAGTTTGTCCAAATAGTGCCGGAGGCTTTGTGTGTCCTTGGATTCTTATTTGTGTTCTCTCCCCTCTTCACCTCCCAAGTCTTACTTACCAAGTCTTCAACATTTTCTTGGGTTTAAAGATAAGGGTTTTTTTGAATGTACTTGCAGTAGCCGAAGTAGAAGTGTTGAAATATTAATGCAAAGCTTGTTTTCAGAGCTGTTTTGCAGGTACACCACATGTATCTACAGCTGCACTAACTACTGAAGATGCAGAAGAGTAGTAACAGGTAGGAAGTCACATTGCAAAAATCTTTGTTGGAATAGTATTGTATATCTGACATGATCATCGTGTTTAAGCCTTTTACATATACCACCAGCTGATTAGGTAGAAAGACACTCTACTACTTGCCACATACTGGCACTATCAGACAAATAGAACACTATCTTGCTCCTGACACCTACATTTGTACGCAACTTGTACTTCTACATAGAGGCGTCCAATAGCCTTGATTATAATGCATTTTCATTGCATTTGATATCTGAATATTCTTCCCAGAAGGTTTGTGCCAAGAAATAGCTACATCTTGAAGAAATAAGCCCAATTATTTTTACTACATGCCAGAAAACTGCATTATCTAATATGAATTCAAGGATATGAAAAAGGTCTGCAAGTATGAAGGTTTTGAGTTTTAGTACAGGAAATATTGTTAAATATAAAAAAGTAAGACCAGTAGATGCACATACACATGTGCTGCTGTAGAAATTGCTGCTACCACTGGAATACATAAAACAAGCAAAATTATGCAGCTGCTTCCTTATGAAAATAGCCTAAATCACTGCATTTTTCCATCTAAACCAAATGCATACCAAGTAAAGTCAACCTTGCCTCCTGCACAGAGCTATGTTGTCGCTTACAGAGATCACATTTCATTGCCTAAGCATGAAGTTTCATTCCTGAAGACTTATTTTAATCCCATCAACACATATTAGATGCAACTAATATAAGAGTCATTTTGCAGTATGGAGCAGAAAATTCTTTTCTTCACTGAAGCAGATACCTTTTTGTCTTGCATTTGAAATGGTTGATGGCAATAACACTTGAACTCCACTAAACAGAAATAGGCTAAGAGCAAGAGTGTCAGGTAGCTACCATTACTAGAAGGAAAACTCCAGAATTCCACAGAACTGCTCCCAGCTCTGGATTCTGCACCACAGTTACAGCAGATAGGAAAATCTGTAGTAGTTTCATGCAAATTTTCATCAGGGAGATTTAATAAATGAAGCATACTTAAAAAATCCTTCAGTAGCTTAATCCTATTTCTGATAGCTGATTTAATTTATTCAGTGATACCTTATTTTCTGTTCTCTCTTTTTAGTAATATAAACACTGAAAAATATGCTATCATTATAGCCTAAGGATAAGGGAGGTAAAACTTCTAAGGAGAAGTTATACCATTTAATAAAGCATAAGTGGGAAAAAAATAGACTGGCTTTCAAACATAGAAGACCTTTATCAATGATACTCCAGAGGTGCTGGCTACCTTTCCTACTCAATATTTCTAATTGATTAGTATAATTGAGTCATACCTACAGCCATTTTTCTCTACCCAGTTTAACTTGATATTTTTACCAGAGCAAATGAAATACTTCTGCAGCAAAAACCCGAGGCTATAATCACTGGTCTAAAGGTATATTCTTTTCCTAGACTATGACTCTCTGCAAAAAACAGAGCCATGCTATAGTATGCATTTACTTTCATTTGTTGCCTGCAAGAAGTTGATTTTGACAATAGAAGGGAACAAAACTCCTGTTATCCACAGCAGCAAAGGGCTTCAAGATGCACAGTGAGCAGTACATTTCTGATCAAATGGTAGCCTTAATGTTTTAGATGCAACTACCAACCTTATATTGCACTGAACAGAAGGTATTATTTCCTGGTGCTATTTCTTCTGACTATCCTTAAAGATATCAGTATAGGTGATAAAGCTTGAATTCAGAAACAGTTCTTCGGCAGGTAAATGCTTGCACCCTCAGGTTGGGGTTGACTGCACATGGCTGTGCACAGGAACAGGTGGACTCAAACATGACCAAGGAACAGAGTATGAGCATGAGAGTACTGGTATCAGTACTGGTTAAAATGCTCCTTCCCATGACCATCAAATCCCAATGTGACCCAAAACTCAATCCCAAAAGGAAATCTTCTTAGGTTAAAAATTGTGTGCTCCTCATCACTCCAGAAAAGGAGGCAATGACTTATAAGAGAATGCTTGCAGTTAACTCCTACTTAGATGACTAATTCCATACAGGAACAAGTCCTTAAGTGGTAAGGGAAAGTGATGTTATATCTCTGGACAGAAAGAGTTATCTGGTCTTTGTTACTTATCTTGATTCTGCATCTTCAAAATGAAGTTAATAGCACACTTCCAAGAAGCTTCGTGAAAATTACATTAAAGCTACTGGGGAAATCAAATAGCTCTGGATCTCCTAGGGGTTTCTTAATGTGGGTGAAAAATGATGCAACCTCACTACATTTTTGCTGGCAATATGAAAGCCTTGTCTATGGGAGTCAGTTTTTACATGTTAAACAGTAAAGAAAGTTTTCACTATTAAATCTTTGATCATTTTTATTATTGACAGTATGTGGACTGCAGTAGAGGAGTAGGAATGAGCCTGTATTAAGTATGTTTGAATCTTCTGAAATCCATTAGAATCCTGCTCGCTGAGGTCGTAGAACTGGGCATGCTTCAGCAGCAGCCTGCATAGGCATAAACAGGGATGGTTGAGCAGGGAGCTCCCTAGATGACTCTGAACCCATCTGGGTCAGTCAAAATGAGAGAAATCATGTTATTCCCAGCACCAAGTGACAACCAGCCATCTGTAGTGAAACAGGCTACACATTGCCAATGCTCCAGATATGGGCACAGGGGAGAAAACAGGATCTGCAGGAGACTGTCCTGTCATACCGTACTTTCAAAAGCTTTATCATCAATTTGTTTGTTTCATCCTTGACCACAAGCATGAAATTAGCTTAGATACTGACACCCCAACCAGCCAACTCCAGGATTTCAAGCAGATGTCAAAGTTTCATGATGTGCACTGGCAAGTGGCTGTACTTGTACAAATATCCCTGCAGACAACTGCTGGTGTGGAGACAAAAGCAGGTTAGACATAAGCAAGATTCAGCCCAGAGCATGCAGCAAAACTGCACCAGATGCTCTGAGCCAGTTTGTCTCGAGTTTACAGCCACAGTTTTGGCCTCTGCATGTTACAGAATTAATTCTCAGCAAATGTATTGAGAATAATTTGCCACAGTTCATATCCGCAAAAACTGGATCACCCCATCTTACCAAGTCTCAATTAAAAGCTGTTTCGTTTTCGTTAAAGGTCCTTATTTCATTCCTGTGATGTTCAGTATTATCACTTGTGACCATTATTAATTATAGCTATATGGAACAGGCAGTGGAGGAAGAAAAAACCCACAGTGGCCTGAAAGTGGATTTACAGTGGATTGTTTTCTTGGGAATCTCCATACAAGGCAACATTTTGTAATGTTCTGACAAACAGAAAGCTCACCAAGTTAATTTAATCCAGGACAGTTTCCATCAATCTCTTACCTCTCCCTTGCTCATCACGCACATTCCTCCTATAAAGTCCTGATTCTGTTTTCAATTATTTCAATTTCTGTCTATTCCTGCAGCATCTCAACACCAAGGCAGCTGTGAGCACACTGCAGCCAGGAGATAGGCTTGTACATTTACATTCTATGATGTAGCAGTAGGCTCAGCTAGGCTGGGGTAGCATTTGCTACCCTGTTAAGCTGATTTAGTTTGCAGTGTTTCTTCATACACTGCAGATTTTGCCACTTCATCCGCTGGCCCCTCTCCAGGCTGTTGATAAACAGTTTAGGCTTCTCACCATTAAAATCCCCCACTGATGCTAGTATTGATCCCAATTTCTAATCCATAGCATAACTTTGACTCTCACCACATGTTTCCTGAGCAGCTACAGAAGTGCTTATTGATGTAGTATGACGCTAGCATTCATGTACTAGGAAAGTGCTCTAAGCACAAGCAGTTTGGAGCACACTGAGGTATAGCTGCTTCCACCCTAAGAGGTCTGGAATGATTTTACTCTGTCAATATACTGCACCTGCCTCTAATATCCTAGATTTTTCTACATCAAAAAGAATCTGCTTCATTAATCTTAACCAAGAGGACTGGGGAAATTACCCTGCTCAACTTGAGTATTATGCTTGTGCTCAGCCATGACCTCACATACTGGTACCTGCCTGGCATTCAAGCCTGTCGTGGTTTGAGGCTCTCAAACTCATGCAGCCGCTCTCTCACTCACTTCCCCCTCTTTCTTCCCTCCCCAGTTCCTGGGAGATGGGAAGGAGAATCAAAAGAATGCAACTCCCACAGGTTGAGATAAGAACAGTTTAGTAAC
>JASSUY010005323.1:12704-33882 GCA_032466535.1 Forpus xanthops | reverse complement strand
ACCCCCCGTTCCTCCTCACCACCACCCCTGCTCCCCACCGCACTCACTGAGCCCTGCCGCTAGCGCCTGCTCGTTGGCCCACATGGCCCACTCGATCTGCCCCATGGCTCCCTCGAGCCCCTTCGGTTCGGGTTACCCCGATTCGCTTCGGCTCGGTTCGGCTCGGCCCGACCCGGAAGGCCAATGCGCAACCAGCGCTAGCCACGCCCCTTCCCGGAAACCACGCCCCCTCCCATAGGCCACTCCCCCATACAGACCCTATCCGGCCCCTATTCAGGGGTCACACCGGGACACAGGGGTCGTGTCCGGGCAGGACTAGCACAGTAAGGGTCACGGGGGGACATGGGACATGTGGGGCAATGAGTATGGTCCAGGGTGATAGGATCAGCCCCATATGGGGCACTGGGGGGTACAGGGACCATGTGGGGTGGTAAGGGTGATGCTGAGGGACAGGATCAGCCCCAGCAGGGACATCTGAGAGACAGGATCAGTCCTGCTAGGGCCATGGGGAGTCAGGATCAGTCCTTTGAGGGACACAAGAGGCCAGCGTCAGCCCTAGCAGGAACCGCAGGGGGGAAAAGGGAACAGAGGTAGCACCACCACGGACATGGGATGGACAGACTTCCATAGCAGTCTCCCAGGGTCTGAAAGGGGCTACAAGGATGCTGGAGAGTGGCTCTTCATCAGGGACTGTAGTAATGGGTTCAAACTCAAACAGGGGAAGTTTAAATTGGATATAAGGAAGAAGTTCTTTACTGTAAGGGTAGTGAGGCACCGGAATGCGTTGCCCAGGGAAGTTGTGAGTGCTCCATCGCTGGTTGTGTTCAAGGGCAGGTTGGACAGAGCCTTGGGTGACATGGTTTAGTGGGAGGTGTCCCTGTCCATGGCAGTGGGCTGGAACTGGATGTTCCAACTCTTAACTACTCTGATTCCGTGACAGCGGAAGGACAGGGGCCATGTGGGGTGACAGAGGTTGTGCAGGGAAGACAGGATCAGCCCCAGCCTGGCAGGCACAGACAAGAGGATGAACCAGCCCTGCCTCCTGTCTCCCACCCCAGCATTGCCTGAGGAGCCTGGGCACTCCAGAGCAGCACTGCAGCAGAAGTAATATTTCCTTACAAGAGTAAAAACCAGCCCCAGGGTCACAACCTGCCAGGGGCTGGGGACAGCTTTGCACCAGGGTAACACCAGCAGAGCCATCTGGCACATCACGGTTGTCCCTGGTGCTGTCACCAGGCTCAGGCTGTCCGGTGGGGAAGCCCATCTGCTCCCAGGAGGTGCTGGCTGGGGTCGTCCAGGAACTGGGGTCCAGGGCCAGGCTGTGGGGCAGGAGATGGGTTAAGGGCAGCAGGGAGTGGATCTTGGCACCAGGGAGCCTTGCTGCCTGCAGGATCGCCCTTTGGGGCTGAGGGACAGCTCTGGGCCCCACAGACCTCAAAAGGGAACCCCATGGGTATGCCCAAGGGAACATGTCTAAGGCTGAGGACAGGGACAGGGTCCCACACACAACCCTCAGGATAGGGATAGGGATGGGAATGGCGCCCTGTGGACCCTTCAGGGATGGTGTCATGTGCACCCCTGGAGACAGAGACTTGCAGACTCCCTGGGGATGGGGTCACACGTAACCCAGAGATGGAAATAGGGTTCTATCACCCCTGAGGACAGGGATGTGGTCTCATGCACAACCCCAGGGATGGGGTCCCACGCACAGCCCTGGTGATGGGCAGAGGGGCTCCCCTGCCCCACGCTCCACCCAGCCCCATACCTTGGTGTGCAGGATGTACCGGACAGCCCCTGGCACCGGGTCAGCCACCACAGCTGTGAGCAGCTCCTCTGGCAGCGAGGCTGAGCTCACAGGGAGCCCACGCACAAACCTGTGGCACAGCAGAGCAGTCAACCCCTGTCACAGCCCCATCACCCTGCACCCTGCAGCAAACCATGGCATTGCCCTTACTGGTCCCCGTTGGTGGCAGGGGGGAAGCTGTGTCTCATCACCTCTATGAACTCAGCCACCGTGTCAGCCAGCATGAAGATGACAGCATTGGGGCCAGCATCAAAGGTGTATGCTACCTGTGTGAGATGAAAGCCAACACAGGTTGAGGGACCACAGTACCAGAGCACACCCAGAGCCCCACAGGGCCAGCGTGGGTACCTTGGTGCACCCATAGTGGGCATTGAAGCGGTGCGCTAAGGCGATGATCTGCCGTGAGATGTCATTGAGGTAGAAGATGGGGGGAAAGGTGTCGAGGCAAGTGGCATGGAACTGGTTGCTGTCCTGCATGGTGAGCTGCCCGAAGCCCTCAAAGTCCCGTTCACGGATGTGCCGCACCATCAGGGCCAGTCGCTCTGGCACCACCACCTCTGCACGGTGCTGTCATGGTTGAAGCTGTGGTCACCCCAGTTTGGTGACACCCACAGCAACCACATCACCCTGTGGGGTTTACTCAACACCCCTCATGCTCCCAAGCATGGAGAAATGCCATCCTAAGGGAACCAGGACCCCAAACCCTGCCAGCAGGCAGCTGTGCTGGGCAGGATTGAGCTCCCTACCTTCAGCAAGGGGCTGGTGTCCACACTGGTCTGCATCCCCGCTGTGCTGCCAACCTGCTTCTTCTCACCACTGACCTGGAGGGCACAGACAATGGGATATAACACCCCTTGTGAGCCCCCATCCCCAGCAAGAGGCATCTCATGATCCCTCATCCCCAACAAGGGGCATCCTCTGGTCCCCCATCCTCAGCAAAAGGCACCTCCTGATCCCCCATCCCCAGGAAGAAGCATCCCCTGATCCCCCACCCCAGTAAAGAGCATCCCTTGATCCCTCATCCCCAGCAAAGAGCATCCCCTGATCCCACATCCCCACCAAGAGGTATCCCCTGGTCCCCCCATTTCCAGGAAGGAGCATCACCTGATCCCCCATCCCCAGCAAGAGGCATCCCCTGATCCCCCATTCCCAGCAAAGGGCATCCCCTAATCCCCCATCCCCAAGGTGCATCCCCTGATCCCCCATCCCCAGCTAGGGGCACCCTCTGCTCCCCTCAGCCCCAGCAAGAGGCAACCCTGATCCCCAGGGTCAGCACCCACACTATGTGTACTGGGGCACTTCATCACCATCACCAGGGGGTGGTGGTTACAGCCACACTCCCCAGCCCCTCACCACCAGGACGAGGACCCTGAGCTCCGGCCAGTGTGTTTCAGGAGCCACTTGCTGTGCGATGCTGTCCCTGCCGTCCGGCCGCTCACCCCGCTGCCACTGCACGAAGCCCCCCAGCATGCTGCGGCAGGCACTGCCTGAGCCCCGCCGTGCCACCTCCGACAGCTCGCCCTCCACGCCATACAGCTGTGCCAGAGTGGACACTGACGGGATGGGGACGGGGTCAGGATGGTGGGGACAGGCCTGGGATGTGGTGTCCCCCGTGTCCCAGCTCACCCACCGAGGCAGGCGTAGCCAGCAGCGGAGGATGCCAAACCGGCTGCAGTGGGGAAGTTGTTCTCAGTGGCAATGTGGACCTTATAGGAGAGGCTGAGCGCAGCCGTGTCCTCCGTGCTGCTGCCCCGGCGCTTTCGGGCCAGGCGCCGCACTGTGAGGGATAGAAGGAAGAATTGGGGTTGTAATGGAGAGCAGCACTTTGCAGTGGATGGGATGGGACAGGATGAGAGACACTCACCCTCTCGCAGGCAGGCCTGCAGCCGGGGGTGCCCCACATCTGCCTCCTCCCCATTCAGCCATAGCCGGTCCTCCGTGAAGTCCCGGCTGGCAGCGGCCGTAGTAGTGGTCTTGAGCTGCAGGGAGATGGGGGTCAGTGCAGTTGGGGGGGTCCACAGCCCCCTGCATGGGATGGGGGGCAGAGGGGCCTGAGCCTGCTCCTGACCCCATCCCAACCTGGTCCTGGTGCAGCGTGACGCTCAGGGAGGAGTTGATGGGCAGGATGAGGTCATTGTCCCGTTTGCCCCCTACAAGAGAGAGCACAGCACAGGTTGGTATGACACCACATCACTTGGCATGGCACAGGATGAACAGGGTTTGGAAAGACTTTAAGACCATCAACTCCAAGCCTTATCCCACCAACCCATGGCACTGAGGCCTCGTTTCCACGGTGCGTGAACACTTAGAATCATAGAACCATGGAATAGTTTGGGTTTGAAAGGACCTTAAGATCATCCAGTTCCAACCCGCCTGCTCTGGGCAGGGACACCTCCCACTAAACGCTCTCTCCAACCTGGCCTTGAACATCACCAGCATTCACAACTTCCCTGGGCAACCCATTCCAGTGCCTCACCACCCTTACACTAAAGAATTTCTTCCTCAGATCTTCCTCAGATCCAGTCTAAACTTCCCCTGTTTAAGTCTGAACCCATTACCCCTTGTCCTGTCACTACAGTCCCTCATAAAAAGTCCCTCCCCAGCATCCCTATAGCCCCCTTCAGATACTGGAAGGCTGCTATGAGGTCTCCATGCAGCCTTCTATTCTCCAGGCTGAACAGCCCCAACTTTCTCATCCATATCTTCAATCCATTTTGGTATTTTTAAAAAAACATATAGAAAGAATATAACTCTTGCAGAAAAATATGCTAATTTTCTCTCTTGTTTTACTGCAGATGATCATACTAGGGTTAAATTAACACAGCTTGCAGAAAAGGATGGAAAACTGACTGATTACATAAATGCCAACTATGTTGATGTAAGTGCCTTTTTCTGTCTGCCAGCCTACTGATCTGTAGCCTTTTCTGTAAAAACCGATGCATGGAGATGAACAGACATTATAAAAAAGAAGTATCACAATTTTACAGATTTTATTAAAAAACACCAAATCTTTAAAGATCTATGTTAAACCTACAGTGTTGAAGCACAGGCAAAAGTCCCATTCTTTCTTGAATCTATCTTGATCTCATAGCAGCTGCAGCTTAGTGAAAAGTTTTGTGGAGCAAAAAAACTGTTCTGTCACGTGCATCATTTCAGAAGCATTTTGCTTCTGAATGTTCTTTTATATACTTTTGGTAAACGGTTAATTCTTCTGCCTGAGATAATCTTCTGAGAAGAAGATGCTATTTGGCCGCATGTCTCACTGATGTAATGTTCATTCAGTTTTCATTACCTAGCAATTTGCATGTGAACAATCTTGATTCATTTTTTAAAACCACTGTCATAACAGATGTCTCATAACCACTATCATGTCAACGTTTTCCCAAAACACAGGTAATTGAATATATAACCTATTTGTTGGAATGATAAGCATTGACATAACAGTTGCATTCATATGTCATACGGGTTTCTGCAATTTGGGTAGTTATAAATTCAAAAGTACTTAAAAGCTTTTGATATTGTTTAAAAATGGATGCGTAAAAAGTCACATACTTCTCACAACCTCCTTTTGCTCATAGACTGTGATTTGACAAGTGTGATTTGTTGTATTTCAATCCAGGGTTACAACAAACCAAAAGCCTACATTGCAGCTCAAGGGCCACTAAAATCAACAGCAGAAGATTTCTGGAGAATGATATGGGAACATAACATAGAAGTTATTGTGATGATAACTAATCTTGTTGAGAAAGGAAGGGTATGAGTATTTTACCTATTATTTTTTCTCTGATATTGATAGATCTACCTCTGCTAGACTCCTTTCTTTTAAAAATCTGGTTTAGGCATTTGCTGAGCAAAAAGCAACAGTCTGTAGTTGTTGTTTATGCTATGATATAAAAGTATAAAGGTGAGGATTTGTAGTATAAACTGAAGAAAATATTTAAACTCAACTGTCAAAAACAAGTCTTGAAAATACCATGTTCTAACTAAAAAAAAAAGTCTTATGCTGGAAAAAAAGACTTGTATACATTTAGGTGTGGCCAGACTGTGGACCTCGTGCCACATTCTGCTAGCAGTCTGCTCTGTATCATTCTTTTTCTCAGAGATGCCTTGGAGCTTGAACAGGGAAGGCTGTAGTTCAGGTAGTATTTTCTGGATATTCACTGGCTGCTCCCTGTTAACATCCCATGGGACCCACAGTTCTCTTCTACTACATGACTAGATATCCATTTGTTCAGTGAGACAAAATAATGTCAAACCCCTTCACAGGATGTGTGTTTCTCCAGTTATGTGATGGGAGTATGCATATACCATAGGGTCACATAAGGATACATTGCAACACATTTGCCACGCATCGTCAGCAATGCCTAAAATGCATGTAAGTTTTTTCATATGACCAGCATCTATCAGTGATACAGACACAGCAAATGCAGACATGGGCCACACTGGGAGTACCACTTCATTTATAATACTATGCTATAAAGACAGACTCTTAGTATTCTGAGAGAAGGTTATATGGCTGCCCAAACAAAAGACTAGGCATCAAACTCCATTCTGGCACACACAAGCTCACTCTTACCCTTGCTGATCAGATAAAAGTATCCTCTGCACATGGTATAAGCCAACCAAACTTCACATACAAATCCACTGACTTGAATATATTCCTATTTTTCCTGTAGATTATCTGGGTGTTGTATTTAGATTTCAGAGTGCCTGTAGAATGGCACGTTCCACAATACTAGAGCCCTTTAACTCGGACAGTATGATTTAAACCTCTCTTTTTTGGTGTATTCTAAATAAAGAGCATTTCTGCACAGCCATCAATCTTTACAGCACAAAATAAATGCTCATTATTTGTTCCTTTGCACTGAAGATCTTGGCTTACAAACTGGGTATATTGAGTTTCCCTCTATGTTTTTGTGTTTGGCTGTGCTCTGAAATTAGAACATTTCAGCTTGCTAGTTTAACATTTTATTTTCTTTGTCTTTTTCTCTGTTTTTCATTTGCTTTCTAACAGAGAAAATGTGACCAGTACTGGCCTGCTGAAGGTAGTGAAGAATATGGGAACTTCTTGGTAACTCAGAAGAGCGTTCATGTACTTGCCTATTACACTGTGAGGAATTTTACTCTTAGAAACACGAAGATCAAAAAGGTTTGTAGCATCCTGAAAACATAGTTGGGCAAAAGGGAGTGTCACTCAGAATACTTTTTAAGGCAGTTGGCAGCTCTTTTATGTTGTATATGTAAAGCTGAATCCTGTAGGTCTCAGCCAGCCAAGATGCTTGTCAGTTTGACCTGATCAACAAACTGAGAAGTCTCTGGCCTGTAGTACTGGTGCAATGTAGGACCATCGCAGAAAATCAGTGATCACATTGAAGAGCTGATGTGACCTTTACCTGCCTGGTGAGCAGGAGGATACATTTGCAGAAAGAGAGTAACTAGCAGAAAATGTAGTATGAACTGAATTATCCGCCTCAGATACCCATTTTCCTTTTTAAGGATAGGTGGATCCACAGCTTGTTTTATTGTAATCAGAACCAGCATCTCTCAGCTCAGCAGTGTGACATTGGCTACTTTGAGGGGGATACTGAAAGTTTCATTTATTTCAGCCTCCTAAATATAAGACATACTCTCTCAGCCTCCCTGTACAGTTATTGCATAATGTACAGCACTTACTGTCAAGTAGTTCATTCTGCCTATTTTAGAAACCAATCTTGGAACAAGATGACCTGCTCTCTGAGGGTATCCCTGCCTCTGAGCTGTCACTGGGGGAGGGAACTTAGAAAAGCAGTCTGCACAAGCCTGCTTCCCTTGTAGGTCACTGAAGCTGGGTAAGAGGATTTCTGTCCACCTAATAGAGGAGCAGATTGGCAGAAATAGCAGGAGACTCTCAAGAGCAGCTGCAATTTGTCAGCCCTCCAGTGTTCTTAACCTTTCTCTATGGCTTTCTAAGGGACAGTGCCAGGTCATTTTTCCATTCTGTGGGCAAGCTGATGTGACAGAAGGCACTGGTCCTTCCTCTTTTTGAAAGGTGGAACATTCAGAGCTAGGTGGCATGATAACTAACTAAATTGGGACATGACTAATTCAGGAACTAATGGGTATGAAAATATTATGAAGTGCTGCCAAGTTATGAAGAGATGTGGTCTGCTTACATATGGAATTATTTTTCTCCGGCAGGGTTCCCAGAAAGGGAGGTCTAGTGGACGTATAGTAACTCAGTACCATTATACACAGTGGCCTGACATGGGTGTCCCAGAATACACGCTGCCTGTTCTCACCTTCGTGCGGAAGGCATCGCATGCCAAGCGCCACGCTGTGGGGCCTGTTGTGGTTCATTGCAGGTGTGGTTTTTACTGCTGTAAGGTTCACTCTGCTTTTGTTTTGCAGAAAAAAGGAATTTTTCCATGGTGGGTTAAGCAAAATTTCACTCTCACATTTAACAGTTCCTGATGGAATAAGATTAATTCCTTAGCTGATATTTCTATCCTTGGTAAGGCCAACTGATCAACTGTCTGTGCTATTTCTATGTATCATAAACAAGATGTTGCTGCTCTGCACTATATTCTTTTTTTTTCTTTTTTTTTTTTTTTGCAAAAATGCTTTTGTTTTTACCTTTTTGCACATTTCTATGCTGCTCTCTTGACTGCTGTGAGCTTACCAGATACAGATATAGCAGTCATTGTTTAATTTCTGCAGATGTGTTGTTAGGGTGTTTTTGGCTCATGCTTTCTTTGGTGCAGGGATACTCTATAATCCTAAGAGGAGCTCTGTCCACAAAAGAAGACTCATTCTATTCCTGGCTGAACTTCAACTCTGCTGTTTTTAACATTACTCTGCGCTCTAGCAGTGATTTGCGATGAAGGAGCATTCTGGGGAATGGTTTGAGGTCTGCATGTGCCGCAGTGTGCAGGCAGGTGTTCTGTCAGTGCTCACTAAAACTGGGCAGCTCAGGGAAAATTGGTTAAAAAGGGCTTGTAGGGCCTGGAATGACTTCACAATGCCCGTGAAGGACCGGGTTATTCTAAAATATATAAGCAGGTTCTGGTTTTCCACTGTAGTACCTCACCTTTGATGGAACATTTGGAAAGAGAACCTCCTCATGAATTCTGTCCTTCTGGAGCTGACTCTGAGGAAGCCAACAGGTAAAGTCGTCTCACAAATGCTGCAAATGAAGATATTTTATTTTTGGGATGATCTAATCTGACTGAAATCTGTTTTTAGCTTGGAAAATGGAAATTCCACATTTTGGTTGTTCTGCTGCTATCTACATCCTGCCTGTTCTTGGGAAGTTCAAAATAAGAGTTTCCCCAAAATGCCAAGTCTGAGATCTATGTCAGTGAGTTGAGAGATCAGCAGTACATTATAAGTCAATTAAATTCAGTTCTTAAAAAGTGAACAGTGGTAAGTTGTGTGGCTTCAGTCAGACCTATATATAGATACAACTTATCACTGTCTGTGTAGGCAGTTTTATTCAGCTTTTAGTTCACCTATCCCCATGCACTATGGAATTTCAGAGTTCTCTCATGTTAGAAATGCAATTTTCATTTATCAAGCTATATGGAGGACACAGATGCTAAATTTCATGAAACTTTTTTTAGCTATTTTTATGCTTTGATACTTTTCACATTCAGTCTTTCATAACATGCACAGATGGTATCTGGTAATCTTCATACTTTTTTGCATCTAATAGTGTTAATAGCATACACCTTTCAGTTTTATATCACATTTACTTAGTTTATTACTGCAGTCTGAGCTCACACTCCCCATGCTTTGTGCCACCTCTGTGGTGTGGGTCTTCTCTGTGGAAGAAATCAGATGACCTATTTCACATGTACAGACTGAGCTTGGATCTGCCTGTAAGCGCCCGTGTAGACCCAGCACTGTGTTGCTGCCAAGTTACACGTACCAATACACATAATGTTTCCTCATAACTTAGAGGGAAATTACAACCCACTAATTCCCATATATGTCTAGATAACAAAAATTTACTTTTGACCTTGCACTCCCTACCCAGATATTTTATGAAAGAAAAGGTTGCAGTTTAATTTTACAGTACAGCCATCTGAATGCTAAATGAGTCAGAGTTTGTAACAGAAGTGAGCTGATTAACACTTGCTTCTGCATCATTTTAAGATGGGTTTCAACCATACCGTGCCATGTTAGCTGTGTTTAAAGAGCACTAAGTTTTTTCTTTCATGGGTGTACCTTCAGCAGCTCTGCCACTTCCTGAGCAGTGTGGAGTCTTTGAAATCTCTTGTATCTGTAGTGGGTGGCATAATGTGACTTTCCCTTTAAAGTGATGTGTGTTCCAGGACAGAACAGCGTGAGCATATTAACTGTGCCCAAATGCTGCTGATATATGCCACCCATTCTAGGTATATTTGACAAAGTATCCTCAAGAATATCAGAAGCCTGGAAATTGCAGACCTGCAGGAAAACACCTTAGTTTCAGTTATTCAATTGTTTTCAATTATTTTGATTGATACTTTGAAAATCATTTGAGAAAATGATCTTTGGATCTGCTCTTGCACAGAAAAAGTTGAGTTTTCAAGTTTTTTTCTAAATTACCATCCTTGAAGTTTTAGCACAGTATATCACAGAATAAAATGATTTGTAGAGGAAAATCTTGCTTACACACCACTTTATTGAAAAAGCTGTGTAAATGAAAGTTATTTTCATTATTGTTTTACTTCAAGCTCAAGCCTATTCTTTTGTTTTGTAGTGCTGGTGTTGGAAGGACAGGCACATACATAGTGTTAGACAGCATGCTGCAGCAAATTCAGCATGAAGGGACAGTCAACATATTTGGATTCTTAAAGCACATACGTACCCAAAGGAACTACTTGGTGCAGACTGAGGTAAGAATGAAATACATTTAGCAAGGCAATTTCTGCTTGCAGGAGGAGAAATGATACAGTCCTCTTTTTGGTACCACCTGCCAGACTGCCAGCCAGTCAGCAGACCGGACTTTCCTTTTTTGCTTCCTTCGTGTTTATAGAGACATTCTTCTAGGCTCACTTAGAGCAGTGCACTAGAAATTACCTATGGACTCTTCTCTGTTTATTAGGGAGAACTCAGTAGAGAAAAAGTCTGTTTAAGTTACACTTCCCACAGCAGCACTTTCTTGGTAGGGAGTGCATTTTTGTTATAGATTCTTTTAAGGAACCATCATTAGGTGTTCAGATCTTCACGGAACCTGATCAAACAGTTGATATTAGGCAATAAAAAGTTGGGAAAAAAAGCTGTTTCAGACAGAAGATTATAGCTGCTTTAAACTGAAGATTACATATAGAATAGTGAAAGATCAGAAGAAAACAATAAGGACAACAGCAGGGCATTTGAAAATCTATTTCAGGTTTCAAAGACAGGTGGTTAAATTTCCCAGTTCCTTTCAGTATATAAAAAGGTAATCAACAACAGAATGGGCACTTGCTCCAAAGGATGTGAGAGAGAAAATGGGGGATAGCAGTAGGAAGTGGGAGTGATCACCATTGCAAGAAAGGCAGGAGAATCACATAACAAGCTGGCTTGAAACTTGGCTCAAGGCTATGCTTGCATTTTTAACTCTCTCCTCTGAACATGAGATACCACAGGTGGTGGGCATTTGGTCTCATATCATATATACATTGCATGTGTAGTTCAGTTGTGCTTGTAAATGTGTACTGTCACTGCAGAGGGGCTGCCTTCACTGTAGAGGATCACTTCTGAGAAAACTCACATCACGCTGTGAAGTAGCACAGAAGTGGCAGCTCAGCCAGAGGTGTCCAAGGGAATCTGAAAATAATTAGTGCTCAGGTGTTTGTTATAATTTTCCTAGGAACAGTACATCTTCATTCACGATGCATTGGTCGAAGCGATACTCAGTAAAGAAACTGAAGTTCTTGAGACTCACATTCATGCCTATGTTAATGCCCTGTTAATACCTGGACCAACAGGAAAGACCAGGCTGGAGAAACAATTCAAGGTGAGCTCTCCCAGATAACAATGTGAAAAGTTTTAGGCTTGCAAGCTGGAATGACTTAAAAATATAGGTCTCTCAACACAACTTTTATGGGCTTTCTTTATCTAATGTTCAATTGCTGAGCCTAAATTCTGAACAGTTTAACAAATGTATGCAGTCACTTGGGACAAAGTAATTATTTGCACATTCTTAAAAAGGGAATTAAGAAAAAAAAAAAGGGGAAAATAAGAAAAAAGCATGAGAAATAG
Source organism: Forpus xanthops (assembly GCA_032466535.1). Taxonomy (NCBI): domain Eukaryota; kingdom Metazoa; phylum Chordata; class Aves; order Psittaciformes; family Psittacidae; genus Forpus; species Forpus xanthops. The sequence goes on along the minus strand of JASSUY010005323.1, from coordinate 21,869 downwards.
GCCAGTAAGTAGATTTTGGAAAATCAAACTACATGTCTTTGCACAAAGATCCCAAAAGTAAAACAAAGTCTGGAAAGGTGTCATTCTGACAAAAATGTCACGAGCTATATTAATCAACATATTCCCCTCAGTGTACAGCTCTGGCCTGAAGACAGACTTCACCTCAGCAGGCAATATGTGAACACTTTGGCCACCCAGAGAAATAGCAGACCGAGGGTAACAGCCCAGAGTCTATGAGAGACTTACAGGGACAATGAGAAGCCTGGCTCGCTCACTGTGTCCCTTATAGAGGAAACAGAAAATCCTACCTTTTCAAATGAATTTAAATCCAGAGAAGCAAAATACACTTAAATGTTTTCCAGATTATATGGTAAAACAACCTTTAGTCTCCCTAATTTAACAGGAATTGAATTATTAGAACCTTTTTCTCGAAGGATTTCAGTTCTAAGGAGGGTAGTGTTGGACAACATGTGCTCTTTCTGCAACAATCTATTGGACCCTTAGTAAAGAACTTAAGCAGATAAGTCTGTAGGTAATAACAGTACATAATGAGGCTACAAACAATATTACTTTTTTTTTCTGATGAATTTTGGCCACACACACATACTAACTAGTATTTCTTCATGCTAATGAACAGTACAGAATAACAGAATAGGAATAGCATACACAAGGATTTCACACTTTGCTGCCGTTGAGGCTTGAATGATCCAATTGTGTTGTACTATTTTTTCCCAGGGAAAAGGAAAACCTCTTATGTTAGCTGTGATGTGCGTTAGGAAATAAGCATCCCACCTTTCCTACAGAGATGGAAGAATAAAACGCATACACAACAGTGTGTAAATATATGCGAGCACAAAGTGTGCAGTGAAAATTGCAGGAGCCATTTAGAGCTCCAATTTCAAGAGCCTAAATATTATCAGAATGAGATATGTCTCATTTAATCTCATTTTCCTTTGCAAGCTAAAATTATTAGAATAATTAAAAAAATGTGGAATTTTGTTTTAGTGAAGAACCATTTTAGATGAAACAAAATTCTGGTCTAACTCATGTTTATGGAACTTCCCTGCTTTGCTGTCTGTTTTTCCAAGGCAGGCAGCTTCTGAAAGCTACACATGCCCAGCCCAAAACCTCACAGAGAAGACTTGTGAATTCATTTGAACATTTCAGTTTATTTTACTACAAAGCAAAGTTAAAAAAAACCAAAAAAACTCACCTAAAAACTAGGAAAAACCTGCTTTCCAAGCTTACTTCATGCCGAAGCAGTAAATATACAGCCTTGTGTATATATGTATATACTCATTCATTCTCATACTCTTGTCTGTTTGAATTGTTTTAGTTGAAACAAGTCAATGAGACATTCCCCCCATCCTGTTTTCCTCTCACATGTTTGTAGAGAAAATGGGAAGCTCATAACTGAGATATCTAGAGATGCCTCTCACAGAGAGATAATACTGTCTGCATAGCAATGCAGATTTTTCTGCACAGACATTTACCAAGGCAATGTGAAGTTGCACAAATATCTATGCAGGGAAAATGAAAGTGACAGCAGGATGGTAACAAGCACTGAGGGGCTGGTGATGGAAAAGATAAAGCAGCATTTCCTTCGAAGACATGCTTATCAATCTAGGCTCAAAACCCATTTGAACTGATAAAACAGTGAAGAAAAAAATATTCTCATGATTTACTAAGTAGTTTAGCTGGATAGCTACATACCTAAAGCTTAGAGACAGTCAGCCTGCAATATGTGCACCCTTCTGTTAAATCCGGCTAATGAAGGAGTGGGTTTTTGTACAGCCACCTGATTATTTTGTTTAACTTCATTGTTTCAGTTGCTGAGCCAGTCTAACACACAGCAGTGTGATTATTCAACTGCACTCAAACAGTGCAACAGAGAAAAGAACCGAACTTCTTCCATCATTCCTGGTAAGCTTGTTCAAATCAGCCTCTCTTTGCACGGCAAAATATTTATGAACTATGTGTACGTGTCAAGACTTTAACCTTTCCTCAGCAAGAGCTAAAAACAACGGCATTGTTGCACAGCAGTGCTCAGTAAATTACTTTTAATGAAGAAATTATTTAAGTACTACACATACAAAAACAAAACAGATGGCTGAATAGCACTTTATCCTGACATTGCTTAGCATTATCATTATTGTGAGATATGTGAGGTAATTGTTGTAATATCTGAGTCAGGACAGCAACATACTAGCTCATGACTTTTGGGTTTTTTTACAGTGGAAAGATCTAGAGTGGGTATCTCATCACTGTCTGGTGAAGGGACAGACTACATCAATGCTTCTTACATTATGGTAAGTCAGTTAACTGTATTGGTGAAAACATTGTCCCATTGTGTAGCTGTTTTCAGAGCTGCCACATGTCTAAGTTTGGGTAGCAGAGTCCTGATTTTGCAAGCTCCTTTCTTTCGTTATTCACTCTGCCTGAAAGAGTTACTTCTCCAAGAACTGTTATTACTGTTTTTACTGTTTGGTTGAATGTATTACACTTCAATGATCTGTAGAACCAGAAAACCCATCATAGTTTTAAAAACAGGTAAAGCTGAATGCCAGCTCTGGAAGAATCTTCAGAGCTGAAATGAAAGTGTTAACTAACAAATTAGTTTTTAATGGCTGTACTGTGGTTTGCCTTTGGACCTGCTCTTCTCACAGAGCTTTTGCAACCGGCACAGCCCAAGGCAGCATAGCTCATCAGCTTTCCATTATCTTTTTGTTCCCTGCATTTTCTTCAACTCTTTTCCCCTTCGTTAGCTGAGAGGGAGGAGTAAATGCTTCCTGGGCATTCAGGAAAGAGATAGGAAAACTTCCTGCTGTGCTTGCATACATGATCTTTCATCAGGTGCATTACTGCAAAGGAATTCTCTATCATTCTCTCATAGTAAGAAGTTGATCTGGGACATCCATACAAATTAACGAGAGCCCCCGGGATTTCTGCAGATCTTTCAAGTATTTCTTAATTTGCTTCAGGTTTTCAGCTTCTCTAGAACTGTGGCTCATGTAGAACAATTATTGTGTGTATGAATTAATGTGCTCATTCTGAGCTGGATTTTCAAGTCTCCACTGATTTGTCTTTTTTTTTTAAATCAAGTTTCTTTAAGTTTTAAAAAATATTTCTGTGTGATTTAGTTTATTCTTTTCATCTGGAAAACACAGCAATGGAATTTTTATATTCTGATATTTACAGGAAGTCAAAGGAAGCACAAGGCTGTAATTTGGTTTATAGGCTTCTGGCTCTGTCCACTAGATGCCTCCTTTAAATGTTAATAGTTGGGCATCAGTTCTGAGTCTGTTGATGTTTGTTTTGCAGGGTTATTATCAAAGTAATGAATTCATTATTACCCAGCATCCCTTACTACACACTATCAAGGATTTCTGGAGAATGATATGGGACCACAATGCCCAGCTAATAGTCATGCTTCCTGATAGCCAGAATATGGTAAGTTTTGTAGCTGATTGATTGTTATCAAGTTATATATGAATGTTACGAGTATTGGCATTTTGAAATATGCAGGACAGGAGACAATACCTTGGATTTTGAAAAAATAAAACCCAAAAATGTTGATAATATTGTACTGAGTATAAAATCTTCAAATCATCTACTGGAAATCTGGAGATCCTTGTCTGGGCAGTTTGGAACTGGCACAAGTATTGAATCATTCCTGTATGTCATAGTTTAAGGCCCTCACGCGGTTTTGCTCACTCACTCCTCCCTCTTTCTTCACCAGCCCTGGGGGGATGGGGAGGAGAATCAAAAGAATGCAACTCCCACAGGTTGATAAGAACAGTTTAGTAACTAAGGTATAACACAAATCACTACTGCTACCGCCAATAATAATAATGGCAAGGCAAATATAAGGAAAAAATACAACAGCTCACCACCTATACCCAGCCCACCCAAGCAGTGCACATCCACCCTTCAGGGTCTCTGCTCTCCATTTTCCATCCTGGACATGACATGATGTGGTATGGAATACCTCTTTGGTCAGTTTGGGTCAGGTGTCCTGTCTCTTCTTCCACTCAGCCTCCTCCCAGCTTCCCCTTCTCCCTGGCAGAGCATGAGACTCAGGAAGTCCTAGGCCAGCCTAAACATTACCAAGCAGTAACTGAAAACACTGGCGTTATCAGTGCATTTTCCAGGCCCAAAATCAAAAACACAGCGCTGCAGCAGCTACCAAGAAGGAGAAAAATTACTGCTGCTGCTGAACCCATGACACTGTATGATTTATAAAAAGAGCCAAACAGCAGAAATGTCTGTTGTGCAAGGTTAGTTTTCACTCAGGTTTACTTTTACTTCAGTTGTAATATGGCTTCTTCAGCCATTATTAGGTAAGAGATGAAATACAAGGCTGTTTCTTACAAGGGAGTGGCTGATGGGACCTGGGCAGGGCCAGGAGCAATGGGCCAGGAGCAATGGCAAAAAAATGGCTGGATGGCAGAGCCCAAAGAGTGATAGTGAATGGAGTTACATCCAGTTGATTCCAGTCACAAGTGGTGTTCCCCAGGGCTTAGTACTGGGGCCAGTTCTGTTTAATATCTTCATCAATGTTCTGAACAAGGGGATTGAGTGCACACCAGTAAGTTTGCATATGACACCATGTTGGCAGAAGTGTTGCTCTCCTGGAGGGTAGAAAGGCTCTGCAGAGGGATCTGGACAGGCTGGATCAGTGGGCCAAGGATAGTTGTATGAGATTCAACAAGGCAAAGTGCCAGGTCCTGCACTTGGGTCACAACAACCCCATGCAATGCTACAGGCTTGGGGAAGAGTGTCTGGAAAACTGCTTGGTGGAGAAGAACCTGGAGGTGTTGGTCAACAGTGGCTGAACATGAGCCAGCTTGTGCCCAGGCAGCTAAGAAGGCCAACAGCATCCTGGCCTCTATCAGAGACAGTGTGGCCAGCAGGGCCAGGGAAGGGATCATCCCCCTGTACTCAGTGCTGGTGAGGCTGCACCTTGAATCCTGTGTTCAGTTCTGGGCCCCTCACTGCAAGAAGGACATTGAGGTGCTGGAACATGTCCAGAGATCAGTGAGGCTAGTGAAATGTCTGGAGTACAAGTCCTGTGGGAAATGTCTGAGGGAATTAGCATTGTTTAGCCTGGAGAAAAAGAGGCTCAGGGGGACCTTATCACTCTCCACAACTGCCTGAGAGGAGGTTGCAGCCAGGTAAGTGTTGGTCTCTTGTCCGAAACAGCAAGTGCAGACAAGAGGAAATGGCCACAAGCTGTGCCAGGAGAGATTTAGATTGGATATTAGAAAAAATGTGTTCACCAGAAGGGTTGTCAGGCATTGGAACAGGCTGCCCAGGGAACTGGGTGAGTCATCATCACTGGAGGTGTTTAAAGACATGTAGATATGGCACTTAGGGACATGGTTGAATTTGCCAGTGCTAGGTTAATGGTTGGATTTGCTGATCTTAAAGGTCTTTTCCAACCTAAATGATTCTATGATTCTCTTGTTCACCTCCTAAAATTGCGAACAAATATTTACCTGGGATTTATCTGACTCTAAACAGCAAAGGAAACACATCCTGTATGTAACAACTTAGTATGTTTTGCAGTTACTAGAAACAGAGGAGTACTTTGAGAGCTTTTAGGTTGGTACTTAGAGCAGTCTTGAGGTGTGAAAGGACACAATGTTTGGTAATGAGTTTGGAGGAAAGCCATGTTTTGGAGAAACTTGTATGATTGGAAAAGCATGTACAACTAAGACATATTTTTAAGTTAGCCCTTGTGATAAGGGAGATTGTTTTGCCAGGAGGCACTGGTACATTATAATCCAAGTAAGAAAGGCACTCAGACTGTTTAAAGTGTAATTTAAAACGATACCTATTAGAGCTAACACAAAGGAGAGGTAAACTTACATCTCATCAGATAGATGCTGGGAACCCTAAGTTTTGAACTGAAAAGGTCTTTTATGAGGGCGCATCATACCATGGAGATGTCATCCATGGAAGCGTTACCCCCATTTTGATCATTCAAACTATTATAGGATTTTCAGAAAAGAAAGTAACTCCATTTTTCATTTCTGCTGTCAAACAGGCAGGTTGTTCTCTTGAGAACTTACTGCACTTTTACATAATCCCAAGGCCGTGCAAGTGGTGTACTTATCAGTACAGTGGGAGCTGCCTGCGGGCTCCCACAGTACAAACACCAACTCAGTTTATCCTGTGACCATGGGCTATGGGCAGCATAACACGGCCTGAAGGCCAGGCTGGATGTATGGCACAGCACAGCACATGTTGGTTATATGAGCCATTATCTCCATAGGATTCAGTGGTCTTCTGGTGAGGATCACTACAGAGGTGTCTGAAAACCATCACTTGTGATGTCTGTAATCCCACTCAAATTCTTGTCAATTTAAATCTAGCTGACTGCACTGATTCCATACAATGTATTATGTTGGATTAAGTTTGATTTTAAGAGTTCAACATTACTTACTTTTTTCTTTCTTGCTGTTTTTTTTTTTTTTCTCCTGGAGGCTGAAGATGAATTTGTATACTGGCCAAACAAAGATGAGCCTATAAACTGTGAGACCTTCAAAGTTACGATGATTGCTGAAGAACACAAGTGTTTGTCTAATGAGGAGAAGCTCATAATCCAAGACTTTATTTTAGAAGCTACACAGGTAACAGAGTCATAAACACATAACTTAGGACTTGATTTGCTAAAGGTAATGCCTACATTTTGTTACATTTTCCACTGTAAGTTAGTGATAAAATTCCATGCCCTTGAAACACCCAGGGAGAAACCTCAATAGGTAATGTGGGTGTGGTGACAGAGGCACTAGGTAGTCTAACCTCCACAGCAGTGGAATTCTGTATGTGTAAGCTGGAGCAGGACTGGAACAGAATGAAAGATAAGAATAAAGACAGTCAATCTTTTACCAAATTGATTTACGCTTTTTTCACCTTTTTAGGATGACTATGTACTTGAAGTGAGGCATTTTCAGTGTCCAAAATGGCCAAATCCTGATAGTCCTATTAGTAAAACATTTGAACTGATCAGCATCATCAAAGAGGAAACTTCCAACCGTGATGGACCCATGATTGTACATGATGAGTAAGAACTCCAGCTTTCAGTTTCTTTTGATGTTTTTTTGTCTGTAGAGCTATCCTTTCATCTCATTTAGAGTGAAAGCCACTAAAACAAGGCACAAAGTCTGCTCCTAACAGCAGTGCTGCTGCTTCTGTTTCAGCAGCATTAGTAAGAGAAGCATTTTTATTTTATCACACTTCAGTATTCCCTTTTCAATTCTATCCTTTTGATACTCTGGTTGATTGTCAAGTAGGGCACTGGAGAGGAAGGAGATTGATCAGATCTTCATTGTTTCTTACTGAAAGAAGCTAGACTATTCAGATGAGTTACCTTACCTTTCCCCAGTTGTTTAATAATAGTCAAAAGTAATGAAATGTTAAAATACTGAAGGACCTGAGGCCTTCATGATTTATTTAAATAGAAGACTGTAGGGAAATGACTTGAAGACTGGCTTTTAAAGACTCTCCAGACGTTGTAGCCAGGTTGTGTTCTGTAAAGGTTGTGTTCAGGCACTGCTTAGCAGACCTCTTCAGAAAGTATAATGATCAAATGACAAATTAATCTCACCAGTTTGCCCTGGATTTTGTGTGATCTCCAGCTGTACAAACTTGATCTGGTTTCCAGAGTCTTTTTTTGTGTGTGTGTTTTGTTTGCTTTTCTAACTTCACAAAGGCATGGAGGGGTGACAGCAGGCACTTTCTGCGCGTTAACAACACTGATGCATCAACTGGAAAATGAAAATTCAGTGGATGTTTACCAGGTAGCAAAGATGATCAATTTGATGAGGCCTGGAGTCTTTACAGACATTGTAAGTAATAAGTAAAATATGTGCATATTCTTTTTCCTCTGTGTGGTATTATTAGCATGCTTAAATCTTCAGGCAGCATTACTGAAGCATTGCCATCTTCATTTCTGCATAAATTAATCAAAACTGTCTTCTAGAGGTGCTGTAGTGAACTTGCTGTTTATTCCAAATCAAAAGGTTTCCTGTGAAGTAGTCATCAAGTGGTTATCAAGTGGTCAGATTCAAAATGTGCAGAGCTGCCACCAACATCACAAGATCTGCACTATGTCATATAAATAAAGGTTTTATTCAGTAGGAATAAATCCCTACTCCAAATAGACCCTGACGCAGTTACCCTAGTTTTCCATTTCGGGGTGAACTTTGATATTTATTGATCCAGTGAACGGTCACTTGTCACCATTGTCACTGCTTACAGAACGAAAAAATAAACAAACCAAAGCAAACAACCTGAAGAGTTTAATAAATGAGACTTTCTTACTATGTCAGTGTCCTACAAATGAAAATTTGTCACAGAAATGGAAAACTACAAACCCTGCCCCTTTTGTCATGCCAGTACAAATCTGACGGCTGTAGAGCTAGAGTGAGCATAATAAGAACATTTTAAGAGTGAAACTGTTAAGAGTTATCACATTTTTCATGGAAAAAAAACAGGCAATGCCAGCAAAAGCAGGACATGACACAGATTGACAGATGTGTCTGCCCCTTGCCCTGCCCCGCTAGACCAGATGAGGAGCATGGTGGACAATGGAGTGAAAATGGAAACCCTTCCCACCCCAGCAGCACAATCAGTACCTTCACTGCTCTTGCCCCAGGAGCCTCCAGCAATTACCTGGGCATTGTATCTCAGGTTTCCAGTTTCCCATCTGCTACTGCAGATTTTCAGATTTGTTGTTCTTCCTACCCTGTATCTCTTAGTCCAGCTTTATAGTCCAAAACCCACTCTATTTAGTCTGCCTTACTGTTTCTCACTCCTTCCCATCACAGAAATTCTTTATCCTCATATATACCCTGCCCTTTCAGAGAATCTGCTGTTACCTGGTGCAGCACAGCCTTCGTTCTCCCTTCACAGAGGCTACTGCTATTTCCCCCTTCCCAGCACACACTGCAGGCCAGCTAACCTTTGGTGCTCCCCATTTCCCACTGCATGAGCTAGGCAATGGCCCCAGTGAATCTTCCCACAGTGTCATCTCCCTCCTTTTCCTGGCAGGATCTTCAAAAACATTAACACTATCTGCAAGTACCAAAAATGCGAAAAAAATCTGCCTGCAGAGAATTCAGAGGGCAAAAATTGGATCATATTTAAGGGGGGGGGGGG
>JASSUY010005323.1:0-12604 GCA_032466535.1 Forpus xanthops | reverse complement strand
CCCCCCCCCCCCACAAAGCCCAAAGACATGCAGTAGCCCTAATCCTTACTGTATTCAGTTAAAGGGAACTTTGCAATTGACTTTAACAAGGATCAGATTAAATGCAGAATATTCCTTTTAAAACTTGGTTTCCTCCCCTACCTGTACTGTGTTTCTTAAAGTGCTTTGCATTGTGTACAGGGGGAGGCATTAGTCAGAAAATTAATGAAGCTGCTAAGTAACACAGTAAATTGTGGAGCACAGTCCATTAACAGCTTGACACATCAGCTGTTAATTAATTTTGAGGAACAGTGTTAGGAGATAATCTAGTGTTACTATTTCTGACAACACACTGACTGTATCCTCTTCTCTTCCCCAGGAACAATACCAGTTTCTGTACAAAGCTATTCTCAGCCTTGTCAGCACAAGGCAAGAAGAAAACCCTTCAGCATCTATGGACAGTAACGGCTCAGCTTTACCTGATGGAAATGCAGCTGAAAGTTTAGAATCTTTAGTTTAATTAACACATCAAATTAAACACACACATGCCTGTGTCACATCAGGTGCACCTGGAGTTTACCATTGTTATTTTCAGTTTTATACTTTGGGGAGGGGGGGACTCTATCCAGTCACTGTATCTGTAACCAGATCCCAACTGTTGCTCAGTCATTTCTGTTACTGTGGAACTCCTATCATTAACAATGTGTGCCTTTTCTTGGAAGATTTCATGTAATATGTTGTTACGTCTGGACTAACTTGATTGACTTTTACAGTGTTTCTAAGAATTGAATTGTGGTATGTTTTTTCAGTATTAGTTTTTGATTTATCTGGCTTTACTTTGAACTTAAAATTATCATATTTATAGATGTTAGGGGATTCCCGACTACAACCATGTCATGGGTTTAGTATTTGACTGATTTGCTGTATTTATAACAATTTACATTTGCTAGAAATATAACTTTTAATATAGTAGAATGTAAATAAAATACTGTTCTCCGTAACATTCAACATTTTAAGACTTCGATTAGACAGTTAGAATAATAATCTGATACTTACTGTAAATACTGCTACTTCTGTAGTGATCCATGGACCAAATTTATATTTATAATTGTAGATTTTTATATTTTACTACAGAGTCAGTTTTCTAGTTCTGTGTAATTGCCTTGTTAAAATGCTGTAGTCCAGTATGTTTTTATTTTAACAAAGTCTTCTGATATATAATTGTGCATCTTAAGCAATTAACCTTCATAAAGCTGCATGTGATTTTAACTTTTTGTGGGAAATAGAAATCATTTGTTTTGAAATGAGAAGTTTTTATGAGAATAACACCTGTACTTGTTATTGTTAAATTGTTTTTACCTATGGCATTGCAAAAATAAATATAAATATTCCAGTCTGTGCTTAGCAGTCTTCCATATACGGTAAAGAGTCATCACTGTCACCTAGAAGCAAGGAGCAAGGACTCAAGGCTGACCTGCAGACAGCTGCTGTTCCCATTGAATCTGTGAGTTCAGAAGATGCCTTTGGAAAACCCTTTTGTTATTTAATCTCTACTCTGCTTCCACCTGTAGCCATAGTATTCATGTTAGCTTTTATTTTAGCTTTTCCTTGCACATCCCCATCTGGTCCCACAAGGTTAATTTGATGTCCCAGGCCTCCAAATTGCCTTAACTGTCCCCTCACAAGACTTCTCCACACTGCCTTTGCGTCAGATCCTCCATTCAGGTGCCGAGCTCTTTGCTGCCTCCTTTGGCAAAGCAAAAGCCAAACTCTGGGAGCAATTAAGCAGGTAACCTCTGCAAGAGCAAAAGCAGAATGTTTTAACCCAGTTAGTTATTTTCTTTAACCTTCTGAACTGGCAAGAAAAGATGCTGAGCGTAGGAGCCTGGAGCACAACAGAGCTTTGTTTTAACACAGCCCTGGAGTAACTTTTTTCTCATTTTGGTACATTCAGTTGCTATGTAAAAATACTGATAGAAGAGATACTGCTCTGGACAAGACCACCACAGAAACTAATGGAAACTATCTTAGATAAAAACTAAGGGTAGGGGAAGACAAGACCTGAAGCATGCTTGGAGATTTTAATCAACTGATGCTTAAGGCCAGGGTGTATGAGGAATCTGTGACAGCAGATAAACCTAGACCCCTTCAGCAGTGTAGGACTGAGGATAAGTGGAACTGAGACAAAGCGAAAACAAATTTGGGGTTAGAGGAATCTAAACAGTAGAAACCTAAAAAAGTCCTCATAATGTTGATACATTATGAATGGCAGGAATGACAGAATAGCTAGAAAGTACAACAGACCTTTTCCTGCTCTTCTTTAGACAAATAATCATATAGGCAAAATAATGAAAACAGTGTAATGTATAGTTAGCTTTATAAAACTTATTAACATGTAAATATGCTTGAATTCTCTTTTACACTTGACCGTTCCTCTTCATAACCCCAGCAGTGCAGTCCCAGAGGTTATGAAGTGGTTTAATCCATTGGACTTGAGGCCCTGGGGCTTCCCCTTCCCTATTCACCAGTGCCGAATGCAAGGTGAATCTCCGGTCTCAGCCCAATTGCAGAAGGGGACTGAGGTACAGTTAAGTGCAAGTGAACTTACATTGTATCCCTAGCTAAGTTAAATGCCTTTGAAGAATAGGACCTAGAGTTTTTGCTTACTGTATTTGTGTTGGTTTGGGGGCAGCAGGAGTTACAAATGTACAGAACAGGCTCATTTTCTGAAGGATACATGTTACTGTACCACTGTTGAATTACACAGACACATTCTTCACAGCTTTCAGGCACTAAGTTGGTGTGTACAAAGGTGTGTAATAATTGCTCTTTGAGGAAGGGTGTCTCTTCTTCTAGGTGGCCTGGGGCTTCCTCACCACTTCCGGTAAAGCACTTGGCTTGGCCAACACCCTCCATTTGCACACTGAGACTAACAAACAAAGCTACAATATGTAATCCCCCTTCTCCTTCCAAAAACACAGAAACAATTCTTCCTAATCTCTAGGGGTGCCTTATGCAACAGGTTAATTGTGATCTTATGGCCATTTCAAACCATATCCCATAATCTTCTTAGTATAGACTTCTGCTCTTCAGTACATGTGTACACAGCAAGAGAAAAGCATCATGCTCACGTGCTGCTTCTGTCTTTTCTTTAAGAAAACTGGCTTTTAGCCTCACATAATTTCATGCTTTTTATATTGATATCTTCTATTTGGAGTTTCATAGACTTGTATCATATCAACAAAGTCTTTTTTAGGCCAGTTAATTCTATGATGTTTTCCAAGCCTCTGTGGACCAAAAGCAAAAAGATCCTCCTACCTAAAATCCCATCCTGATGTAACTGTTCCTTTCAACCTAAATGTTTTGCAGACATTTTAAAATGATAATCCAAGGAATCAGCTGTCATTCAAGGTTTCTTCCAGAGATGTTTGTAATCACATTCATCATCTTGTCAGCATGCTAAGTTATTTAAAACATAAGTGCTTAGGATAATCTCTTTACTCACACATATTGGTTCTGATCTAGAAAAAATAAGAATCATAAAAAACATCTTCTATAATCTTCAACTATGATGGATTACAGATTTTAATAAATGCGTGTCAGTTCCTCTCGCAGACAAAGGCCATATTCTAATTAATTTTTTTTCTTGTAATCCAAACTACAGACTCAGAGGACACATAGCCTGCCTTTTCAAACTGGGTCAAGTGTGGAAAAGATGCTATGTATCTTCTGCAAGAAGTGGGATATTAATAAACATCATCAGTTTAAGATTATTGTTTTTTTTCTTACAAAGCTGTAAATCATGTGTGCCAAGGAAAACTTGGTTAGTGAGCTTGCTGCTAAGAAATCATAGGTGAGTAGAGTTAAAAAAAGTAATCTACTAACATCACCAACTTGTCGGTAATTATGGTGTTGAGGTTTAACCTTCATGGAAAGCTTTATAAAAGTCAGCAATAAATGGTGAGCAGCAGTCGTATGAACTCACAGCAATCAGTACAACAGGATATTGCTTAATGACCTTAGTAAAGACTTTGGAAATCCACTGACTAAATGAATTAGCAACATTCCATCACAATGCTTTACCTGCAGAGTTCATCATGGCATCCTGGGATAACTCAGGCTGAAAGGGCAAGTGAGACACCAAGATTTCATCTCTTCCAGTGGCACAGGGAGATATGATCACAAAATCATAGAATGGTTTGGGTTGGAAGGGACCTTAAAGATCATCTAGTTCCAACCCTCCTGCCACAGGCAGGGATACCTTCCACCAGACAAGGCTCAAAGCCCCATCCAGCTTGGCTTTGAACAATTCGAGGGATGGGGCATCCCATAGCTTCTCTGGGCAACCTGTGGCAATGTCCCACAGTGAAGAATTGTTTCTTAACATCTAATGTAAATCTCCCCTCCGTCAGTTTAAAGCCATTCCCCCTTGTCTTGTCACTACATGCCCTTGTAAAAAGTCCCTCTCCAGCTTTCTTGTAAGCTCCTTTATATACCAGAAGGCTACCTTCTCTTCTGCAGGCTGAACAAGCCCAACTCCCTCAGCCTGTCTTCATAAGGGAGGTGCTCCCTAAGCATCCCTGTGGCCTCCAGACTTTGGATTCTAAAAGATCCATGACCTTCTTATGTTGGGGACCCCATCTACTGTTCTGTAGCTTTCCAATTCTGTAGCTATCATTGTGCCCAAGCACAGAACATGCGCTAAAAAAAAAAAAAAAAAAAGATTATAGCTGAAGAGCTGAAGAAGATGTCTAGATACAAGTACATGTATATAAACATATAGATGGGTAGTCAGTGTGGATGCTTAAAACAAGCCTTAAAGGTCTTCTCTGGTGATTGTAGTGAGAAGTACGGGAAGGTATTTCATGCAGTTAGAGAAGTCCATTTGTAGACATCTTTTTCAATATAACCATCTATGTAAAAATCCAAACCCCATTCGTATACATCTCATTAGACTGTAAAGATGATATGACAATAAAACAGAGGATTTCAGATTTATTTTTCAAGCAAACTGTAGGATACAATTATCTTTCCAATAATATGCAAAGAAAACTGAGAAATCTTCATACAAGAAGCTGAGCAAAAAAATTCATTTAAATCTAAACTTAGAAAACAAAAGCAGCACTGCACTGGGAAACAAGAACACATTCCAGTACAAAATGTTTCAAAAATAGCAGTGTTTTTTTTGAAGAAAGCACTCTGTACTGGTTCTTCTTTTAGTGCTCCAAAGACATTACATACCGTTAAAGCATTCTAATTTTCTTTGCATATTGCATTTCCCAGGCAGAAAAGCAAGCAAGGTAGATGCATATATAGAGTCACAACACCATGGTTGTGCATTTTTGGGGCAAAGGAGGGAACAGAAAAGTCTTGAATGAATTCCTGATCTCACCAAGCACTGGACTGGAAGGCACCCGCAGATACAAGTCTATTTTTAACCCTTAGCTGTAGACCCTTAATCTACCATGGGCAGGAGGAGACAGCAGGGAGTGGAGTACTTGCTGTCTGCTCCATCCTTACCCCAGCTGCAGGCATCAGGCATACAACAGACCCCAGCCTGTAAGGTCAGTTTGAAGCAAAGTGGACCCCGGATTTCATCAGAACATGCTTGGCACTGTAACAGAATCCAAATTTGACAGTATAAAAGCATCCAGTTGTTAAACATAAAAAGCCCTCCTCTTCATTCTTCCTTCTCCCTTTGGCTCCTTTCACTCTCCTCTGTTGCAGTCGCTACTTCATTTCATCTACACAAAGAAAATCCAATCCTGAGCAACAAGACTTAGAGAGCAAAACTTCAGCTACTGTTATGGCTGCTTTTCCTAATGGGCAGAACACCACCTGGTATTCCAGCCCCTCAGAACCACAGTAACAGCACTATGCTTCTCAGGAGGTAAGTCTGTGCATTCATCAGCAAAGTGCGCTTGTGAGCAAACCTGAAAGCAGACAGACTGCAGTATCAGTGTTCAGCTTTAGAAAAGGGGAGTTCCTGGCAGTTGCACAGATACCAGTGTAAATGGTATCTGGCCACAGCATGACACCTCACAGAGAGAGGCAGTGAAGCCTATGCCATTCATGCATTGCCAAGTGGCGTACAAATCCCTGAGCAAAACCCACAGAAGCAGCCCTGAACTGGCTGGAGGCTGTTTTGTTGGAGAGAAGCTGCACTCAGGCTGAAGTTCAGTTCTGGGCTGACGCAGCTGAACTGCCCCTAGAACCAGGTTGGCACCTCTGGGCAGCATCACACAAGGTGACACACTAGCAAACTCTCATCAGCCTAAAGAGGCACTGTACTGAGCAGTATGGACAGGCTCCCAAATGAACACTTCAACAGTCTGATGGCAAAAAGACAGAAGCTAACTCAAAAAGTAGTGATTTCAACCCCTAAGCCTACTGTATTTCAAAGCTACTTATAACTACACAAGTATTCCCTTTGTAATCATAATTAACCTGAACAGAGCACACAGTGTAAGCGGGAAGAGTAAACGTCACTTGGGGCAGCTTCTAAGCACATCAACTGTTTGTATTTCAGAATGTCCTTCCAAGCTGCAGAACTAAATGCTAATGTGCTTTCTGCATGGCACAAGGCAAAACGTAACAGCAGGTATTTCAACATATAGCAACCCTGTAACGGCACAGGGTATGGAGGGAGGCTTGTTTTAAACTTCCTTCTCCATGTAATTTAAGCTTACACTCATAAGAAAGGGATTTAAAGAATATTATGACGTAGTTTTCAAATATTTAAAAACTGAACATTTTTAAGATTTAACAGGATCTTGTTTGCTATTACTGCAGAATTCCTAAGCTATTTCTTGTTATTGTTATTGTGAAAATATTCATGAATACTGTTAAAGAGAAAGGGGCAACATTTTAAATTTTGCTTTCATCTCTTCCTTCTGAGATATTTCTGAAAAGATATAAGGAAAGATCTGATTGACGTTGAAACATGTACATGAAAGGACAGCAGTTTTAAGAGGAAAATGCCACAATTCATGCATCTGGTTATCTGCAGTCAGAGTCAGGCAGCTGGATTTATGGAAGGTGTCATTTGTGTGTGCAATGGCAGGGGCTGCCTTTAGCTGGTTCAAATTGAGATTGTTAAAATGTGGGAGAGAAACCAAACAAAGCCAAAACACAATTCGATACACTGCTTCCCTTGTTAATGTCTGACAATGCTGTGAGTACTGTACACAATGCCTTCTGCCTGAACACGTTCAAGTATCGGTCCATAGACATTCTTCGTCAATGGTATAACCATACCTTTGGCATCTATTTCACCTGAAATAAAGGTAGGGAAAGAAAGTGTTAAGTACTCTACTGGGATTATTTGGCAAGGAGTCGGTAACAGGGAGGTTGTGTGGCAGCCTCTGTAAGGCCATTCCAGATAGCTCCAACCAATCCATTGCAGGGCACAGCTGAGAGGTGCCAAGGTGGTGGTGAAAATGTATTTAAAAAGGCCAGAAGAAAGGCCACAAAAGAGTAAGTAGAGTAAAAAAAGTGTGAGAATGGCCCTGAAGATAGCAAGATTGGAGAAGGAGGATGGGAAGGAGGTGCTCCAGGTGCCAGAGCAAAGATTCCCCTGCAGCCTGCAAAGACAATGCTGGAAGCAGGGGAAAAGCATGAGGTAGAAGCAGCAGCAGACAGGAGCTGTTACGGACTGACCACAGACCCCATTCCACATCCCCCTTTGCTACTTCGGATAGAGGAGAGAGGGTAAGGAGTCACGAAAGACGTGAACTTCAGCCTGGGAAAACTGGGTGGAGAGGAAGATGATGTTTTGTCTATTTTGCCTTTTTTTTGCATCTATTTTAACCCGCAACATATTAAGGGTTTTTTTCCCCAAGTTGAGTCTGTTTTGCTTGTGACAGTAACTGGAAAGTGATCTCCCTGACTTTAACTCAACCCATAAGCTTTTTCATCTTGTTTCCTCCCCTTGTCCTGTTGAGGAGGAGGAATGAGACAGCAGCTGGGTGGGCATCTGGCACCCAGCCCTGGTCAACACAACACAAATGCAAGTATCAATTTGCAACTATATAGATTATCATTTTCATATATTTTCATATGTATATATGCAGACTTATCAATCCTAGTACTATGTTCTCACACAGTATCAGTACAAAAATACAAAGTTTTTGCTCATTTCTGTTATCCAGGAGAATGAAGCTCTAAGGATTAAGAGCAAACAAGGAGAAATCAGTATTTCCTTAAACAGGGTGATGACTAGGCAGAGTTTGTCTGTTTATCTATATACAACATGATCAGGCAATATTCCCCAACCCTCAAATTTCTTCAATCCAGAAAGTAGTAGTGGAAGTCACTAATTTGTTCAGCACAGGTATATGTTAGCCCACTTCGCTGTAGCCCAATCAATTGTAATTTGCTGTGCCAAAGGTCTCCTCTATGCCAGTGAAACATTTAAGACTACATCTACAGATTGAGCAGTAAATTCAGAGTTGTCACTGAAACAAACATGCAGATTAAAAATTCCTGTAAAGACAACAAAAGTTTGATAAATTTTAAAAATATACATATATATACATTTGCAAAACACTATACATCTGCTTTCTACAGGCAGAAAGATACAGGTAGTTGAAAAACCTGTTACTGAAGTCTGAACAGCCACTTACCATCTAGAACCATCTTAGCAGCAATAGCCGTGGGGTATCCTACTGATTTAGCCATCGCAGAATACCCCTTGTTATCACCATAGACAACCAGATCAATAAACTTTTTTTCCAAATGACCAGAAGGATGCTTGAGACCTATTTCATTTCTCATAATAATCATATCTCTCTCTCCAGTGCCTAAGAGAAAAGCACACAAACTATTCATTATTTGTATTTCAGTCATATCAAGATGAGGTTCCTGATGAGCAAGGCACTATGCATACACAGCATGTGTATCAGGGAAGTGACTTAAGATAAAGACTATTAAGGAGAAGAGAATGTTGAGATGAAACTAAAAATGTATCAGGGAAAGAAAAAGATAAATTGGGGGACTAGAGAATATCACAAAACATCCAAAACCTAACATGAAGATTTATTAATGAAGGTGAACAAATTACTCCAATTAAGGCTGAGAAGAGAGACTGGCTTGTTCCACTCAAAGCCATGAAAAAAAATTCCTCACATACCAAAGGGCAGCTTTATCTCCATGTGCTTTGCAAAAGCCCCCACAATGGAATCTGCTGCTGGAACCGGTTCGTCTCCCAATAAACCCAGCCTGGCAAAAGAAATGAGACAGACTATATCATTGCCTATCAACAGCTTAGTCTCAGTTTTGTAACTTCCAGCTTGTATCAGTTTAACAGTCTTAACATGGAACAAAATGGCTAGAATTGCAAGGCCCAACAAACTTTAAGGATTACTGGAACATTTACCATTCCACTGCCTCCAGCTGACTTTGATCCTTTTCCAGTTTGCTAAATACAGCTTCTTTAAGAACATCGTACTGGACAGGCTGCTTAATTCCAACCAGCTTGCACATGAGCTCTCTCTGTGTTAAAAGCAAAAAAAAAAAAAAAAAAAGAAAAGAAGTTCCTGAAGGCTTGACATTCATTTCCACTTGTTTTCAGTCAAGGCATCAAGAACCCGCTGCTCCATTAAGCTCACTTACTATCTAGGACTTCTGAAACAACAAGTTATGTGTACAGGGAAAGTGTGACAATTTGAGATTTTTTAATCACAACAAATGAGAATAAGGCTCATCTTTTCCTAGAACACTTTGTTCCCCAACACTCAGCTGCTTCCCCCTACTTTCTAGTCTTATCCCTTACTCTGATAGTGAAGAAAGAACATAGAAATCTGCATAAACAAGGAACACTGGGAGGATGTTATGATGAAAGGGAAGCCACCTGGAGACAGGCAGAGAGTAGGGGACTCAAGGTCATCTTTCAGCTGGTCTAGAAATGGAGAATATCCCTTTCAAAAGGAAGGAAACAAACTGATGAGATGAACAAGATTCCAACAGTCCTGGGAATATTACCAAAAAGTTTTCTGAAGACTTTTGTGCATAACTGAAGGCCATTTTGTGCTATCTAGACTCTATTATTTGCTTCATTCACAGCAACTTGAATAATAAATGAAGCTATGATGAATACATGAAGCAAGAAAGAACAGCAGAGTCTGTTCAGAAGCTCAGGTTAGCCTCTCTCTGCTTCCCATGCAGAGTTGGTAAAAGGAAAGCACTGATATAAAACAATATTGCTGAGACAAGGTTTGCAGTGGGACTAATGCGTTTATCATTATTTTCAAAGGTTACATGCCACTGCATACTTATTCTCTGAGGTTAGAAGGACTGCAAATTCTAGCCATCTCTACAAAGCAAACTTGAATATATCAACCCTAAAATTGAAAGTGGAAAAAAAATAATATAAAAAAATTACATAAAAAGAAGCAATTCCCATATGGGTAGATAAGCAGTGCTGTAAGCTAGTGCTGTGGTTTAAACCGAGTCAGAAACAAGCCAGACTAGGCCTCTTCCCCTTGTGCTTTCTCAGTTTTGAGAACACCCAAGACATTCTTAACTTGAACTAATGACATCATCAGAAAAATTCTGTGCCCTCCTCAGAGTATTACACAGCACAAGCCTGGTGTCTTTTTCCAGGTTAATGCTGATAAAAGCACAAGGAAGAAACAGGAAACAGCTGAATTTTGTTCATCTGAGTAACAGTTACTCTCTCAGAGGTTTGCAAAAGGGATGAGATATTTCTTACAAGATAGGCAAACAGACCTGACAAGTAATAAGATGTCGGTTCTGTTCTCTTTACACCATGCTGAAATATGGAATTCAATATGGAAATATGGAATATGCTTTGCCCACCAAGACAGCCAAAATGTTGACTGTCAATTATAACAGCAGTACATCACAGCAGCCATACTCTGGCTGAGATTTTAAGATTAAGTAAAGCATCAGTAAGCAAGACAGAAAAAGCAATACCAGTAGCACTCAAGTCATCCAGGGCTTTGCCTAGCCAAGTCCTGAAAAACTCCAGTGTCACAGACTCCAGAGTTTCCCTGGGAAACTTGCTCCAGCACTGTATTACATTCCTGCTGAAGAAAATCTCCCTAATTTCCAGAAACAAAAGCCAGAGAAGACCAGGATGCAATACATGATTCCCAATTGTAAGCACATCCAAGCCTAGAAATAGCAAAAAACATTGGTAAAACAGGAAAGAAGGCAGAGCAATCAGAGCAACTCACCCAGGTTAGAGGTGGAGTGGTTGAGCTTAGCAAAGGATATGGATCTGGGCGAATTAATCCTAGTTTTACAAAGCCTCCCATAGTTTTGGAGTATCCCTGAAAATAAAAGAATAACATGGTTAAAAATAATATTCACTTGAAACTGAGGCAAGTATTTCTACTTGCTTTGAATGCAGCAGTGGATGCAACCATGGTAGTGTTAACATTATTCCCACAGGAAGACAGCCACAATTAATGGGATGCTGGTGGGGTTGCTGCTCCAGAGTGGTACCTTCCCCAGGCCCTCTCTACCCTTCTCCCTACTTTTTCAATACCCTCTTTAATGACTTCTTCTGCCATCAATACCTCCATGGCAAGTAGCATTGGTACAAGAGATCAAAGGGCTAGTTCAAACTCCAGTGCATCATTACACACAGGTTTATATCAGCCAGCTGGCCCACAAACAAACCACAGAATACAGAGAGCCCAATGCTGAACTCTGGTCACCCTGGCTTTATACCAGTGTGATTATTTGGACATCAGGTAGGCTGATTTTAAAGATAAGAATCCTCTGTGTTTGTATCTTTCCTTCAGGAACATCAGAGAGACAGAACACTGGTGGAATGGTATTTAAAAAGAGCTGCAATGGCTGCAATAGGCAGCCAAAAAAGAATGTTAACATGTATGACAAAGGAAGTCTCAACTGGTTTCTGCTTCTTTTTGTTTGCATCCTTTTAACACTCCCACACAGCTGCTGGATACCTGGAAACACTTCCATGCAAGTGAAACACTGTAAAAAAACAGAATGGTGGAAATAAAACAACCTGAAAGAGAGCTAATTATAATTAGGAGCCACCTCCACCAGCACTAGGTTATCAGTTTAGATGGCCTTTAGATATCCTTCTGTGATGCCTCTTTTTAAACTAGCTCCATTAGCTAGCTGAAATTAGTCTATGAAAGACACTCTGAGGAGATGCTAGCCTCCACATTGAATTGACTGCTTCTTCTCTGCAGCAGAGCAGCATGTGCAAAAAAGGGTCAACATTAACTTCTGCCCTGCTCAACACTATGTTCTGGCATGTAGATACCAGGCAGACAGAGGTATGGCAAGCTCTTCCACACAACCCTACCAACATCTCACCATCCCAAAGTGATGAGCCTGCTCTGGGGATAAGGAAAACAGCACTAACCAAAGAAACATAATTCTTATAGCACACTGGTAACAACTCTTCCTGCTACCCCAACATATTTGCTTTTCCTTGTGCTCTTATACAAAAGAAGAATGTTTTACCAGCCTCACAAATTACAGAATCATAGAATAGATAGGGTTGGAAAGGACCTTAAGATCATTGAGTTCCAACTCCCCTCCCGCTAAACCATGCCACCCAAAGCTCTGTCCAACCTGGCCTTGAACACCACCAGGGATGGAGCATTCACAACTTCCCTGG
>JASSUY010005322.1:0-18366 GCA_032466535.1 Forpus xanthops | reverse complement strand
CTTCCTTCCTTCCTTCCTTCCTTCCTTCCTCCCTTCTTCCTTCCTTCCTTCCTTCCTTCCTTCCTCCCTTCTTCCTTCCTTCCTTCCTTCCTTCCTTCCTCCCTTCTTCCTTTATTTTTTTTTTTGATGGTAACTTGATTAAATTACCAAGTGTTTTTTTTAGAGGCACCAGCTTCAGAAAATGACATTAATCTCGGTAATTATGAGTTACATGCACAGATGGCTTTTTCCTCGTTTATGAATCCTCGGTTTCCTGTTTGTATGTTTTTAGCATGGGACGGACAGGAGGGGGTTTGGTGTCAGTCTCATCACAAACCCCAGAGGACAGATTTGCCCACTGGGATCTTGGGTAATTTTCCTTTCTCAGGCATTGTTCTGAGCTGGTGGAATGCTGTGGTGCTCTCTGGAGCTAATTGCTGTAGAATTGGATTTTGAAATTGATTTGACATCAGGATTGCTCTTCGTGATTGTTTCTGGAGCTGCAGCAAAATAAATCCAATGGGCAGCAAGTACACTGGAGAAAATGCCTTTTCCTCAGTGGAAATGGTGTGGCTGCTGAACTGGGAGGCTGAGATTCATGGAAGCCTGTCAGGGTGATGGTGAAGGAGCAGCTGCTGAGCTTCACGGGGTGGTTTGCAGGGTGGTCTGCTGTCTGGAACCCCTCTGTGCCCAGGTCTGGCATCCCCCACACCTTTGGAAAGGGATGCTGCTCCAGTTCATTAAGTGCATAGACTGGTTTGTGTTGTAAAGTACATTAAGATCATCCAGTTCCAGCCCTCTGCCATGGGCAGGGAAGCCTCACACTAGATAATGTTGCCCAAGGCTCCTTGGTTGTCCAACCTAGCCTTGAACACTGCCAGGCATGAAGCATTTACCACGTTTTGGGCAATCTGTGCCAGTGCCTCACCACCCTCACAGTAAAGAACTTTTTCCTCTTATTTAACCCGAACTTACCCTGTTTCTGTTTAAACCCATTCCATCTTGCCCTGTCACTACAGTCCCTGTTGAAGAAGTTTCCCCAAACCACATTAAGCAGGAACTTTTCCTACGATGCTCCGGCTGGGGAGCTGGGCAGCCTTCTTACTGCCACCTTCCTCCTGCAGTGTGGCTTTGCCCCATACATGCTGGCCAGATTAGGAGCACCAGTTTGGCTTTCCCATAAGCAAATCAGCAGTGAGCTTACCCATCTGTACAGGGATATGGATGAGCAGGGACACAAGCATCTTACCCTACTCACAGCAGCATTTGCAAAGCACATTGGGCAGACAACATAATTTTCTGCACCAAAAAAGCCTTGCCATTTCTCACTGTTCAAAGGGCTTGCTTCAGGCCTTCTGCACTGAGCACCCTTTCATTGATACTTAGGTCAATCCTAAAACCTCCCTATGCAAGAGATGACACAAGGAGTGTCTCTCCAGAGCACCACAGCATGTGATGGGACATCAAAGTGCAGCAAGGGGTCAGCAAAGCCTTTTCTCAGGAGGGTGAATAGTCATGTATGGGTGATACAGCAGTGAGGGTAACAGACAGGGAAAGTCATTGGGGTGAAAGTCATTGGGGTGAAAGTCATTGGGGTGAAAGTCATTGGGGTAATGTTTCTTTCATGCAAAGAGCAAAAGGAGACTTAATTCAAAGTTTTATAAGGAAAACAAAACACATGGCAGGCTGAGGAATCTGCTACTTGCATTGTAGGACTACGATTCTATGATTTTCTGGTTAAATAAGGCATTTAAAAATTAATCCAGTTAGTTGGGCTTTCTGCATGGTTATAAAGCACTGTTTGGGGGTTGTCTTATCCATTGCTCAGTGTTTCAAAGCTCAAGAGCTCAGTATCCCTTTCCTATCAGTAGTTTCAAAGCATGGTTTTGCAGGCACGCTGTGGTGTCCAGGGCTGGAGGAGCTGTTAGGGCAACAGGTACCATGCCCACAATCAGCTTCAAGCATAGCAAAGTATGTTAGAGGGGTTGCTGGATCCTGCAGCCAGGTGTTCCAGGTCTGTTGGGTACATACTTGGCATGTTAGAGCTCTTTGTGTAGTTCTGCATGCCTTTTGGTTGGTTTCCTTGTGTTTTTTTTTGTTTTGGTTCCTCCCCTTTGATAAGCACAAGGGCAGAATTCAGCCTGTTGTCTTGGGCAATGGGATATATTTCCACCAGTTGTCCAGCAGCTAGTGCAGCTGCCCAATTTAAGAGGCAGCACTATTGCACTGCAAGTAATTCCTTGAGGTTATCAAGGGACAAAACAGCCGGAGTTCATTTATGATGAAGAAGGAAAAAGAAAATCCCACACAATCGAAACCCGGCTCAGTAAAGCAATGGCAATCTGCATGCAAATTGCATTTCTAGACCGATCACTTATGATCCAGTGCCCAAGCGAGGGGTGCAAAGGTGGGAATGGAAGTGGAGCCATGGCTCAATTCCTGGGTACTCAAGGGGACTTGCAGCATGAGGGGTCTGGAGCCACATCCTCCTTCTGTTGAGTAGGGCAGGAGGAAAGCTGGGGCAGGAGGGAAGGGTGCTGCTAGGGCAGGACAAGCCTGTTTTTTATCAAGAAAGTCCAAAACTGGGTGGTGAGCAGCTACCATAAGTATCTGTATTGGGGGGTTTCCAAATTGTTGGGTGCCAAGTGGACTTGGAGTTGGTTTCCCAAGTGCCCCATGTTGGTGCTTTCAACACAAAGTCCCCCAAAGGGGCCTGTTTTGGGGAAGACCTAAACACCCAGCAAATGTTGTGGGGCAGGGGATGGGTCGGCCATCCTTTTGCTAACAGTGCCCTGGCTCTATCCTGCAGGCCCGGTTCACAGCGGACTGCCAGTTTCGGGAACGCTTCCAGGAGAACAGCTACAACACGTATGCCTCAGCCGTGCACCGCAGCCCACACTCAGGGCGACAGTGGTATGTGGCCCTCAACAAGCGGGGCAAAGCCAAGCGTGGCTGCAGCCCCCGTGCCCGGCCCCAGCATGTATCCACACACTTCCTACCCCGCTTCTGGCAGCCCCAGCTCCCCGAGCTCGCCTTCACTGTCACCCTCCCTGAGAAAAAGCTCCCACCACCGAAACCAAAGGTTGCCCCATCCCCACCTCGGAAAAACCCTGGACCCATCAAGTACCGACTGAAGTTCCGCTTTGGATAGTGTACCATGGTGGGGATGTGGCACGAGACACCCAGTGCCTGGGTGTATTTTGGGGTGACTCCTTGGTATACCTGCGTCCCCCCTCTCTTGATGAATGTGGCAATGCTCCGTGTAGCCATGTTGGGCTCAGGGTCTTCTCTTCACCCCACCAAGTGGATGGCATCCTTGGAGGCATGCGCTGGGATGATGTGATTTGGGCTTTCCAAAGAGTATTCCTGCAGTGAACGGAAAACACGTGGTGGACATTGGGTTAGTTTTCTGGTGGTGAAAGGAGCAGAAAGGTACCTCTACAGTGAACATGTTTTCTTACCTTATTTTTGCTAATGACTCTCTTGACAATCATTTTCATACAAGAGACCTGTTCAGAGCCAACCTGTTAAGTGCTTTTTTCTTTCCCTTTTTTTTTTTTTTTTTTGTTTGCTTGTTTGTTTGTTTGTTTTTTTGGCATCTTCTTTTTGCTGCACTTTTTTCTTCCAGCCTCTGACACCAGATACCCAGGCTTGCCCCTTCCCCTTCCCCTACAAACAAGCTTCTCCCATCCACAACAAGATCAAGCCCACCCAACAAATGGATTCCCCTTATCTGTGGTGCAAGGAGGGGCTTAAAACTCTTTGTTGGCAATAATATATGTATATATATTCTGTTAAGAGTTGCAAACTTGGGGAGGGTGGCTGTTTGCAGCCCTGCTCCTAGTTATCTTTCCTGTTATCCCCCAGACATCTGGAGGAGTGAGTCTCCTCCTGTTCATCAAAGGATGGCATTGATATCTGTGTTTAAAGTAATTCTGCCCTAGCCCTGTGGCATTCCAGCTCACATGGTGAGGGGACCACCCTCTGTGCCCCTGCCCCACTACTCTCTGTTTTCTTCCAACAGTTATCATTGCTGATTTCTTTTATCATTCACAAGACACTGCCAGAGCAGGGAGAAAGGGTTTTATTTCATAGCAAGGGTGGTGATGTAGCAATAAATGCTGTTACAGCCACTTGTACATTCAGAAGTGTTTTATTTCCCACCCAGGCTGCCCTGTGGTTCTGACTGTGGAATTGTTTCTTCATTGTGTTACCTGTGGAGTAATTGTGCATTTGGAGGTTTTAGTCAGTGTTGTATGCATACAGAAAATGGTAGCACTGAACCTTACCAGTTAAGCCTTAAGAAGAGCCCAGGTGGGCTTGCACTGGCAGAACCCTTCCCAGCAAGAGTCCTGTGAGTGTGGAGCAGCAATAATAAGGGCAGGCAGCACTGCTGAGCCTTCCAAATCTGATCATGGTATAAATGGTTATTGCCATTGGAATCATGGTTCTTCACCCGTTGTCTTTCTGGGCAGCCTCTGGTTGAACAAATCTGCTTCATGCAGCTGCAAAATGCTTTTGCACACAGGTATGTGCTCCACATGCAAGGATGGATGGGTGTGCTGGAATAAAATCTCATCATGCTTCTTTTTATAACCTGGTTGTGTAATCTCTTGCCTGTCTGCTCAAAGTGTGGGGTTTTAACTTTTTGTTTCCCTGAAGGAGAAAAATGAGTGTCACTAACTCAGCTTCTATTGTGGTTTTGTCAGAGGGTTGAGGAACAGTGATGGGGTGGAATGGAACCAAATTGGTGCACGTGCTTCTTTTGTGTGCCATGCTCTGCATGCTGTACCCCAAATGGGCTGGATTTTGAGGCCAAGCTGTAGCAGGAGCGCACAAGTTGGACACCCATGCCAATTCCAGTGGGACAGCCCTTGGATTTGAAGAATCCAAGAAATACTGCTTAAATTTTTCTGTCCAGCAGCCAGGCAAAATGAAGTGTAATTAATGCTCCCTGAAGCATGTGTCCACCTAAATGAATTTAATTAAATGAAAACACTTGCCGGAGCTGTGTAGGAGAATGCCAGCCACAGCCCAGCATAGGTGGCTGGAGCTCCAGGGGTAGGCCAGAGAGGAGTGAGTGTGCCATTCCCTTGGTGCCACTGCTTTCCCTCAGATGAAAAAGGTGTATTTTTAATATTCTTTTAAGGACAATTCTTCCATGTGAGGGTGGTGAGGCACTGGCACAGGTTGCCCAGAGAAACTATAATTACTCTATCCCTAGAAGTGCTTCAAGGCCAGGCTGGATGGGGCTTGGAGAAACCTGATCTAGTGAAAGGTGTCCCTGTCTGTGACAGGGGATTTGAACAGGATGAGTGTTAAGGTCCCTTGAAACCAGTCTGTGATTCTTATCAATAACTAGCCTGTATGAAAAAAAAAAAAAACATGCTTTGGTACATATGTTTCTGGGCAAAGCCTGACCCTGAACTGATATGCAGCAGCAGCATTCAGTATTTGCCATAGCAACTACTGGGAAGTGTCACTTGCAGAGATGGGAGCACAGGAGGCCACAGTTCCAGCACATTGCCTTTGAGGATCACCCAAGGGAGGAGGGATGCTGCTGATGCCACCCTGATGCCAGCCCTCCTGCAGCCCCTCTGCCTACAGAGGATGAGCATTGTTGTTGCATGTGGGTTTGGCTGACATATGTTTCTTCTGATGCCCCTTGCTGTTCTCAGCAAGGAGAAGAGCATTTATCACGTTTCAGAGCTATCTGGGGGAGTGAAGGAGCTTTTCCCCCTCTTACAACCTATTTTCCAAGAGGCTTCTGCCAAAACACTGACATTTTATTGGGACTGCTGGCAGCCAGAAGCAGGTGCAGCGAGCTGTGTGGGGAGGCCAGTGCTTTAATATTAGAGTGATTATTAAACTGAAGTCATCTTACTGCAATGAAGAGTGCAGCAACCCACTTACAACCTCAGCAGGAAACCTTATGCAAGTTAATCCAAGTGGCATGGACTGACAGAGCCTTCCTGCTCCTTTGTGGCCACTCTTCTGCAAGGAGACACAATGGGTTTGCTTATTAGAAGGAGACTGAAGGCATCAAAAATGAGTGGATATCTGTTAACTTTAAAAATAGCCTGGGGAACAACTTGAGAGGTAACTTTTCCTGAGTATTATGTCTTCTGCATTTCAAAAGCAGGTTTGGTGTTGGCTTATTTTTGTTTACAGCTGTTGGTTGCAATTAAACCTTTCTGGGTATGTTTTTTACAAGCAGAGAGGAGGCCATGTTGAACTGGACAACTGCTCCCCAGGCAGCATGAGAAGCCCAAAGCCTGCAACGGGAGCCTGAAGCCTCTAACAACCCTGCTCCCAAGGGAAGGGGGAGCCTCCTTGCCCTTCAGCAAGTGGGATTTATTGGGAGAGAAGATGCAAGACCCTCTTATCCGCTTATTGGCAGCATGTTGGTGGGACCATTGCTCCTGTGGAATCAACAGGACCAATAGTACACTTGGTTCTGTGACTGGAGGGAGGAAAAACTGCTGTGATGATCCAGGAAAAGAAGAAAGGCTTCACTTTTGCGGCTCTGACTGATATAAGCTATCCTGTCAGCTGCTCCTGCTTCATCTAAGTGGATTTATCATCTCGGCTTCAACAGCAACAGCACTAATTGCTGAACTCTTAAACAGTTTTTTTTATTTAATTTGCATAAAAGCTGTTCATATTGCCTTTAAACATTGTTGCACACAGGAAAAACCTGGGCAAATCAAGGGTGGCAGGACTTTCCTGCCCCCTTTTTGGGGTACGGGGGTAGTGGGGCATGTGTTTGGGGAGCATGAAGAGGCCTAGATGCTAGAAGCATGGCTGGGTACCACTTGGGGGACCAGCAGCGTCTTGGGCAATTTGAATCATGGATGAGCTCAACAGTGTGTGGCATGAAGG
Source organism: Forpus xanthops (assembly GCA_032466535.1). Classification (NCBI taxonomy): domain Eukaryota; kingdom Metazoa; phylum Chordata; class Aves; order Psittaciformes; family Psittacidae; genus Forpus; species Forpus xanthops. The sequence continues at coordinate 11,505 of JASSUY010005322.1, read as the reverse complement.
GAGCTGGGATCATAGAATCACAGAATGGTTTGGGCCAGAAAGGAACTTAAGACCATCCAGTTCCAACTCCCTGCCATGGGCAGGGATGCCTCACACTAGAACATGTCACCCAAGGTTTTGCCCAAGCTGGCCTTGAACATTGCCTGGGATGGAGTCTTTAACCAGTTCTTTGGACAAACTGTGCCAGTGCCTCACCACCCTCACAGTAAAGAACTTCTTCCTTAAATCTAACCTGAATTTCCTCTTTTTACAATTTAAACCTATTCCCTCTTTTCCTATCGCTACAGTCCCTGATTAAGAGACCCTCTCCAGCACCTTTGGAAATGCTGGAGGCCCCCTTCAGACACCGAGAGGCTGCTCTGAGGTCTCTACACAGCTTCTCTTCTCCAGGCTGAACAGCCCCAACTTTTTCAGTCTGTCTGTATGGGATGTATAATGAATGACAATATGGATGTACAAAGTTAACCATCCTAGGAGCACAATGCCCCCAAGCTCTTTGTCAGCAAGGCTAAAAATGGCACAATGTGTACTGATACCCGAAATTCAGCCTCTTTTTCCACTCTGATTTGCTCTATGAGTCATCATGTCCTACAGGCTTTGTGGATAGAACATGTCCAAAATATTAATCAGGCAGAGTACCACACAGGGAGAGATGTGGTGCTGCTGGACAAAGCACAACATTGGTGAGTGTTGGAACAAATGTGAGGTCTCCTGGGCTACCACCACTGCACTGGTGGCACATTCCCACTGGGAATAACTCCGAACTGAATTAACACCCCTCCGGGGAAGACACTGGCTTAAATGTTTGGTGTCTCATGCTTTGGTTTGTGGGTTTTTTGTTTCCTCTGTCTTATCTGAATTAGTGCTGGGTAGAAAAGGCTGGGAATGAAACGAAGGAAGGGATTTCCCAAATTCCAATCAACTGCTGCCTTCAAAGGAGGCGCAGATTCACATGGAGCATAGGAATGGACTGCAGGGAGTGTGGTAGAGTGTGCTGCACTTCTGGACAAGCCTCACTCAATGTTTTTTGCTACATGTTCCCAGGCACAGCTACAGGTTGGGCGGAGAAGTGATTCAGAGAAGCCCTGCAAGAAAGGACTTGTGAATGTTGGCCAATGAGAAACTGAACATGAGTTTGCTTCAGTGTGCGCTCACAGCTCAGAAACCACCCATGTGCTGGGCTGCATCAAAAGGAGTGTGACCAGCAAGTGGAAGGAGTTGATCTTGCCCCTCTATTCTGCTCTTGTGAGACCCCATTTGGAGCACTATGTGTGCTTCTGGTGTCCTCAGCACAAAAAAGGACATGGAGCTGCTGGAGCAAGTTAGAGGAGCCCACAAGGATGATCAGGGGGCTGGAGCACCTCCTGTATAAAGAGAGGTTGAGAAAGTTATGGCTGTTCAGCCTGGAGAAGAGAAGGCTATGTGAAATCCTCAGAGCAGTCTACCAGTATCTGAAGGGAATCTACAAGGATGCTGGAGAGGGACTTTTCATCAGGGACTGTAGAGGTAAGACAAGGGTGATGGGTTTAAACTGAAAAAAATGAAAGTTCAGCTTAGATATAGGGAAGAAGTTCTTTACTGTGAGGATGGTGAGGTGCTAGCACAGGCTGCCCAGAGAAGTGGTGAATGCTCATCCCTGGCAATGTTCAAGTCCAAGTTGGACAAAACCTTAGGTGACATGGTCTAGTGTGAGGCATCCCTGCCCATGGCAGGGGGTTGGAACTGGATGATCTTCAGGTACCTTTCCAACCTGAACCATTGCCTCTTTCTATGTTAAAATTCTATAGTGACAACAACCACCCATGTTCCCCCTCTCCTCATCCCATCTCATTTTTAACCTCTACAGCCACCCCTGCAGACGTATATGGGCTATTCTACTTGCATTTCCCAAATTCCCAGAAACACTAGCTCAAATTCTACACCACTGCAGCAGAGCCCACGGGTGCAGAAGCAGTTGGGCAATGTGCTGCAGACAGGACATGCTGTCCCTGAGCCCCATTACAGCTCCGTTTCCATATCTCCTGAATGGGGTAGCCAGAAGAATCTGCCCCAGAACGGCAGCCAAAAATAAGGTAACGACAATCAGCGTTTAAGGTGCCCAGCGCAAGCTGCAGGACCCTGTGTGAGTTTGATGGGGGGACACGGGGGTGCAAGGTCACTTGTCTCACTGGTGACAAGGCTTTGCTTCTGCGCCACTGCAGGGCACGGACAGCCCCTTCCAGCACTGCTGCAGGCCTGGGGACCAGTTGTGTCCCCCCTCCCTGCACCCGCCCACCCAACAGCACCCCAAAAGCCACATCCCCCCTCAATAATAACCCTTAAAGCAACAAAATCACCACCCCTACCCCCAACCGCACAGCGGTGAGCTGCACCGCTCTGCCATGGGGAGGTGCGGGGCTGGGTGCATTGCTCCGCACGGGCACACGCACAGGTGTAGGTGTGGGTGTGGGTGTGCACCGGGGGGATGCCACGCTCTCCTCCGCTCCCCGTTTTCCCGTGCCATCCCTCGTCTCGCTCCCTCTCCGCTTTCTTGCGCAACCCCGCGGCTCGGGCCCCGCCCGCTCGCGCGCCTATAGGGCGGGCCTGGCCGGGCCGTGGTGCCGCCATGTGAGCGTTACCTCAGGGATGAGGGCGCGGGATGGCGGGGGTAGTCATTCCCTTGCTTTCCTATCCCGGCGCTGTCTCCGCGACCAGGAAGACCTAGGACCTGCAAGTCAATGGGAGGCAGGGCGCTGTCTCGGGGCTCCCCACGGGCCGACCTCCCTACCTCAGGTGTGGCAAGAACCCTCTGCGGGTCTTGGGCCTGTGTTTCGGAGGGTGCTAGCCGCGGTGGCAGTGGCAGTAGCAGGTCTGGGCTCGGTCCCAGAGGGGAGCCGGCACCTTGTCAGTGCTTTAAGCCTTGGCTGGGCGTTAAGTGTGAGGGTTCCTTGGGAAACAAGCCATTCTTTGCTCTGAGAGGGCTTCCTTGTGGGAGGGAGGCTGCTCTGGGGTACAGTGACCCCCCTGCCTGAGACAGAGTTCAGTTCTTTGAATTGGGAATAAGGTCTTGCCCAGGGCTTATGAAGCATGTTTTTAAGTCTAATCACTCCAAAGGCTGTGTCTGGCTGAACAAGTGTCATCATAGTGATAATCTCATCATGGACTGTACAAGTAGGTCAAAGGTTAATGGGTTTAAACTAAAACAGGGGAAGTTCAGGTTAGCTATAAGGATGAAGTTCTTTACTGTGAGGATGGTGAGGCACTGGCACAGGCTGCCCAAAGAAGTGGTGAATGCTCCATCCCTGGCAATGTTCAAGGCCAGGTTGGACAGAGCCTTGGGTGACATGGTCTGGTGTGAGGCATCCCTGCCCATGGTGGGGGATTGGAACTGGATGATCTCAAGGTCCTTTCCAACACAAACCATTCTGTGCTTCAGAGGGTGCTGAGTGTTGGGATTTAGACCTCTAAAAATCACTTTGCCTCGTGCAGGGGACATCAGGGTGAGTGGCAGAAGGTTTTTGTGTGCATTTCTTACAGGTGTGCTTTCAGAAAGCAGCTCCCTCTTCCTGCTGCCTTTAAGAAATAGGGAAGGAGGCCAGCAGCCTGGGGAGAGTTTTCCAAGGGACATTGCCTTTCAGGGTTAATCAGGTATTCTCAAGGAAATACTTCAGCCCCAGCACTAATTTATTGGTGTTTCTCCCCTGTGGAGCAGGGGAGGATGAGCAACAAGTTAGTTTAGCTACAGAGGGCTTGTACCGCTGCTTGGGCTATGGCAGGGGGACCCGAGGCTATGGCAATGTTGACTGCCCTAAGCTCCTAGCCCCAGTTGAGGCAGTGCTCGGGGCTTCCCCATCGTGGGAGTTGGTTCAGGGCCTGGTCACCAGGGGGTGCGGATGGGACAGGCAGATGCAGCCTTGGTGTTCCGTTGGTGACCGGCTCCATTCATCTTCTCCCCACAGCGTGAGATGATGAGACAGCAGCTGCTGGAGCGGAACTTCTGCACTGCAGGCATGCGTTGCAGCAGGAGGAGGTTGAGGCCCAGGCAGCAGTGGTGACCAACAGGTAAGCACTGGCCTGCTCTGTTGGCCTTCCTGTGTCAAACAGGCATTGGAACACTAGCTACCTAGTCCCACAGGCTGAGTCCTGTGCTCAGTGCAGCTCTATGACCTGGGAATGTGTATGTGTGGTGATGTTGATTGGCACCGTACTTGAGGCTCAAATACCAGTGCAAGAGTAATGAAGCAGTGGTGTGTTTTAGGTGTCTGAGATACCAGAGTACTGCTAATTCGTTACAGAATAATGTGCTTTAATACCTTGGTCATCCTTTCAAAGTTGTAGACAAGCAGTGTGTGTTTTCTGAGTCTCCTAGGATTGATGGTTACAAAACACGGAACATACAGAAAAGGCATGGTGTATGACAAGGGAAGATATCCTTTCTTTGCCAATTGGTTGTTAGCTGTCGAGGATGGAGTTTATTGAGTAATGTAGTATAGAGCTTCCTTCTTGTTAGCAGCAGTGGATAAGCTCATCTTGGTTCCTTGGTTCAGGGAGACTGGGTTTGCTGTGGGAGTGCTCTCTTTACACAGGGCAGGCAAAGCAAGTCACAAAAAGATCTGTGTAGTGAGCCATCGGGAAGAGATTTGAATAGCTTTGACTACATAAGGCACTGAGGGTTCAGTGCTTTACAATAACGCTTTATCATATCTTGTGGCTAGCTCCACCCACTTCTTGATTTCTACATCTTCTCTGGTTAACGAGTCTGCAAATCTTAAAACATTTAGCCATTTCTTTTTCTGTTTTGTTTTCTTTGCATCCTGAGAAAAATAAATGAAAAAAAACCCAAAAAGAATAAACTTGTTTTTCGGTGCTTTGCTACAGGAAGTGTGGTTGGTGAATAGTAGAGCCACTGGCTTATTCTCCTGTGGTGCTTTTCCCTTTTTGTGCTATAGGAAAACATAATTTAATAGTTTAGCAGCACATATAAAATGCCTTTTGTAGCCTTTGTGGACCTAAAACGTGTGCTGTTGCCACGCTTCATGCACAATCCTGTATCAAACTTGTATTTTGTGTATAAAGCAAATTTTTTAATTTAAAAGAATTAACTGTATGTCAGTATATGGAGAAATTAATTTTGCAAAACCAAAGGCATGATGCAGTTGTCTCTCTCCTTGCTGTCTAAGTGAATATTTTGTCCTACTGTTCTTGTTTCGTTTATCCTTTTAGTTTCCCATTAATTTGTAGGTGGAGATGTCAGGGCTGACTCCCAGGGTTATGGCCTATTTAGATGCCTTTGGTTGTGCAGATTATCCGAACGTCTCTGTCTGGAGTTGCTGCTGTCAAGCGTTCTGAGCTGTCTGCTTGCAAAAATATACCTGTGAATTTCTCTGAACAGAAAAAATATTCCCTTGAGTTGGGCTGCTTTCAAGCTGCACAAAACTCAAACTGGCACTGTTAATTCTGATCACCCAGATAATTTTTGCATGTAAAACAAAATGCCTTAGGCTGGTGCCTTCAGAATTTCTATTTTGGTGCTTCCCTCAGTCCCCCACCAATTGCTGAGATGCTGCTGTCCCATACAAAAGTATTGATAGGGCTGTTTCCCATCCACAATTATCTCCTTCATCAGAGAAAAACAGCAGGAGTCTTTTAAGTCATAACTGGGATATATGATGGCGACAGTTCATACAGTAAGAGGTTATTTGGATCAAACCACAGAGGTGCTATCTGCTAAGTGACTTTTTGTGTTCTCTTTGGGAACATACTTGTGTTTAACAGTTTGCAAGTGGCTGATACTCATAGTAGTGGGGTTCCCACAGACAGAGTGCTTCCTGTGTGCCTTACTGGTGCAAACACAATGAGCCCATAAGCTTTGTATACCCCATTAGTATTGCACAACATCACCTTCAATCTCCAGTTGTTAGAAAGTACTGAAATAAACCAAGATCTACAATATATATGGCCTCTGCTGCATTGCAGCTTCATGATCTGCCACTAGTTATTACATGAAGTTGCCGCGTTTGTTGTAGGCTTTCATAATTACCATTTTATTTTTGAGATTTGTCTGTTATTGGTCAGAAACTCATGATTTACAGGCTGTATTGGTTGGCAATCTTTTGCTGATGTGCTTTCTACTGCTGCATCTGTATCACAAGATAGGGATCTTGTCTCCGTTTCAGGGTTTTGGTGCCTTACCTAATGTAGCCAGGAGAGGCCTCCCTCTACATAAAATTCACAGAACTTGAGCCCTCGTATAACTGCAGGTAGACTATGTTAAGGAAAAAAAAAACAAACCAACAAACAAACAAAAGAACTGGAGCCACCCTTGTTAAAGCTTTCCTCTGGAGGAAAGGCTGCTCCTAAGAGCATCAGGGCTGTATCACTCAGGCAGGTGTTACATTACAAATGGTGCATAGCTACCTCTGTGCAGGGGTGTGTGTCCTGGGAAATACAAGAATGGTGCGCAGTTATAAGCTGGTATGGAATGGGGTGCTGGATCTTTGTCCTCTGAAATGGGTCCATTTTATGTGGAGCAGGACCTGGAACCCAGAAACGTTTCTCCCACACAAATGTGTGGGAGCAGGACAGCAAAAGGCAAAGCTGGGCTTTGCTCTTGGGAGGTAGAAAACCTGTATTTAAGTTTCATCAGCCAGAGGAGGGAGTGAAACCTGGTTGCCAGTTATCCTGTGAGTGCATGCTAAAGTGTTGGACAGATGTCGCCATCTTCTCCTTTATCTTTTTCATAATGTGGTTCAGGAAGTGTCTTACAGACTGCCACTTTTATCAGAGTAAATAGTAAATGAAACAGAAGAGGGAGCTCATCTCATTTCTGCAAACTCAGGACAGTTGCAGAGCAGTTTGCTTTCAGATGTTCCATGAGTGTCTTACTGAATACAATTGATTTCAACCTTGCTCTTTGGCACCTGATCCTGTGGTGCTACTCCTGTTCTGGTCCTTTACTCAGGACGTGTAGGCTCAGAAATACTTCTATATACTGGATGTGGTTTTATGCATGTTTCTCATAGAAATCATTGGTTAAGGGTTTTCATGTGTGTGTGCATATGGTCTAAAGGCTATGCTTGTGTACAGAAAGCAAAACCAGAAATTTGCTGACAGCAGGCCTTCACTCAGTATCTAGGATTTGAATTTGCAGTTTGGTTCTTCCTTCAGTTCTGCTGTCTGGTTCTCCTGCTGGAGTGGCACTGTACCCAGTGCATGCCTCAGTGACTCTGCAGTGGCTGCAGAGGAGACTGCAGTGGAATGATAGACTATGTGTTGAAATTGAGTATTTTCTTTGCATGAATCAAATTGTGGCTGAGTATTACACAGATACTCCTTCAGAGATAGGATGTAGGAAGGGATGAATCTGCATACTCTTGAAGGAATGTAGGAAGTGATCTTTTCCTATATGCCTAAGGATCTTGGGGGAAAGTGACGTGGTTTTAGTCCCTGCTTTTCCCATTTTAGCTCATAAACCAATTTTGGCTTTGGCATAGAGCATACATTCACCAAGAAGAGAAAAAGGTACAGTATGTACTGGCAAAGTATATCAAACCACTTCAGCAGCAAGCATGTGGTGAGTTGTGATGCTCTTGTGTAATGGGTGGGGTCTTAGAACTCAGGTTAAATTAAGGGATGGGTGTTTTAAACACTTGTGACTTTTTAGGTAGTATTAAAAATATGGAGTGAACCAACTAATTCCTAGGCTGAAATGCTGTAAGACACTGAGGGCAGCTGTGTACTGTCTTCCTGGTGAATTCACCAGCTAACTTTCTGAGGCTTTGAAGAAGCAAGTCCCTGTGGATGCAGTAGAGGCCACTCCTGCTTTTGCCCCCCACCAAATCTCCACCAGAACTATTACTAAGCTCCAATATTTTTTTTTCCTGTAATTTTATGGAAAAGGTATGGTTGATTATATTTCATATCAGTGTGCCTCTGAGCTCTTAGCACTTGCTGGGACTAGAGGCCAAACATCTTGAGTCATGTGGCTGACAGTCTGCTTTTTGGCCTGCCCAGAATAAGAATTGGAGAATGTGCAAGAAAATCTGTGGCAGGAGTATCTTGGAGCTTTTCTTCTCCCTTTTTATAAGCCCATAATGTATAGATAACACTTAGATCAGTATCAATGTTGGAAGGCTTCTCTGAGCTGAATTTTTTTGGGCTTGCACATGTCTCGGTAATTCAAGATAGATTAAACAGAGCAAACTGGAAGGGCCTTAAGAATGTTTCATGGTGGCCCTTCTGGCCTAGCAAAATAGCTTTTTTGGACATCTTCCTGATCTCTCTGCATTTCTATCCTTTTCCACGCCCTCCTCTGGAGTCTTTAAAACCAGTGCCTTAGTGGGAAGGGGATAATGACTCATTCCTGACCCTAAACCTATTAGCAGGATTGAGATGAGGTTTTTTCCCTTCTCAGAATTCTTATTGCTTGTTCTACTGTTAAAATAGCATCATGTTTTTCTCACCAATTCAGTGTGAAGTGGCACTTTCTGAGGCTAATGAAGGAAGGAGACAGATCCCACTCTAGTTGAAAGACTCTTTGACAGTCATTTGCTGATGATACAAAGATCTAGTAATTCTTTCTGCTTCTGTAATGATTTTGAAACTCCTGCAATCCATCCATAGAAAGGAGCGGGCTTGAGAATTGCTTCTTGTCTGCAAAGTGATATTTTGCAGAAAATGCTAGAAGGTGAATTAGTTGGTTAAGTTTTAGAATTCTCCAGCTGGTAGCATCAGTGTGAGATGCTGATAATCCTGGACCCTTTCCCTTCTGATGCTTAAAGCTTTTCTGCATCGTGCTGCCTAGATCTGTGTCTCGGTTAGCGTGTTTCCAGTGTTAGCAAGTCTGTCTTTAGGAAAAGATAGCCTATTTCACTTGCCTTCAGTCTTGGCTTTTGTGCAAATAGCAACTCTAAATCTGTAAATGGGCATGTAAACAAAATGACTTTTTTTTTTCTTATATTTTCTAGTAATAACAGCAATAATTTCTGACACTTTGACTATCTTGATTTTGCTTAATCAGCCCTGAGAGGTGTAGGGCAGGCTTCTTTGGAATTCCATGACTGGGAGTAGACACTTAAGTTAGTTCCAGTTGTTCTTTGTGGGCTTTCCCCAAACTTGTGTTGGCTACATAATCAAATAAGACATAAAGGCAACCTTACACTCTAGAGATCAGTTTAGTGACCAGTTTCTTTCTGCTTCCCCCCCCCAACACCATAGGAAATTGATGCACCAAGTGGTTCCCCTTGAAACTGATAAAGCAATAACTTTGTTGAGAGTGGGCCTGGGAATATTTAGGTCATCATGGGAAAAAGGTGGTGAAGAAAATGGTGAATATGTGTTTCCCTCAGCAGTCTTCTACTGGTTGTATACCGTGTATGAATTTGAATGCCATGAGAAATGAACATGAAATTTCCTAAACCTGTCATAGAAACAAAAACATCTACAGTGATATGTTTGGCTGGAGATGTAACATTAAGGTGTATGTATTAATACTGGCTTTATGAGTAGTGAAAGGTTTGAGTTGCTCAGTGCATTTGGTCATTCACAAGTCAGGTGGCAAGGCTGAAGGAAGGAGAGAAGCTTCCATGGCTGCAGGCAAGGACAATATGTTCCTTTAAACTGTCTAGTCCAGAACTGGGAAAACTGTCAGGAAAATATTTCTCCATCCTTCTGTCTGCCACTGGGCAGAATTTTAAGAAAGTACTGCAATAAGCTCTCTATTTTGTGGTTAGTTTTTTGTTTGTTTGTTTGTTTTTGTTTTTGTTTTGTTTTTTTTTTTTCATTTATAGGCAAGTAGCACAGTGAGGAACAAGTTGATAGGTGTCATGATTGCTGACTTAGATTTCACAGACAGCAGTGTATGTATGTGCTTTCCAGCCACTCAAAATGTGTCCTGGAAAGAATAAGTGAGGATTTCCAGCCGTGACTCCACAGTCTACAACACAGGCTTCTGAAAAACCTGAGTAGCTGAACAAATACTGATCACACATTTGAAGTGGTATATCTTTATGTCTGGGGACCATTCAATTCACTGTGTATGAAGGTTGTCCCCAAGTAGCACACAAACCTGAGCAGGTTTTGATAACTCCAAGTCTCATGTCCTTAATGTTTTTAATATTATATTAATTTTTTTTTTTTTAAGAGGTCGAGTGTGTTTGGGTGGCTTTGTACTCTAGGCCATGAGTTTGTTATGCTAGAAGAAATGTTTTCTCACCTGGAAGTGTGTTGCAATAATCAACATTCTTTGCTTAAGGAGAAATTGGTCCTCAGATTTTTGCTTTTTTTCCCCTTTAGAAATTACGGACAGTTTGGTGAAAATATTTGGAATAAATAAATGAAATGTGTTTAAGTAAGTGCTGAAAAATATTTCCTTTCTGAAGGAATGGCTTGTTGTTTTGCTAGCAACCTTCAAGCAAATGAAACTGGAGTATGGGGAATGCATTTGCCTGTGGATTCCTGTAGTTCATAATTGGCTGCTTCAGATTTATTTGGACAAGGTAGATACTAAAAAAGTGCAACCTCCAGCTAAGATGAGCTAAATATATAGAAAAGAGAAGTTGTTTGAGAAAAATTTTGATACCTATTTACTTTAGGTATACTTTTGCCTAAGGTCCTGAAGGAGCTTGTGAATGAAGCTAATAAGACACTATCCAGCAGATTTGAAAAATCATGGCAGTCAGCTGAAGTTCCCCACAACTGGAAAAAAGGGAAATATAACCCCCATTTTCAAGAAGGGGAAAATGGATGACCCAGGGTACTACAGATCAGTCAGCCTCACCTCTGTGCCCGGCAAAACCTTGGAGTGGATTGTCCTGGAAAGCATGCTGAGGCACGTGAAAAACAACACAGTGGTTGGTGGCAGCCAGCATGGCTTCACTAAGGGAAAATCCTGCCTGACTTTCTATGATGGGGCTATGGAACTGATGTACAGGGGTGGAGCAGTTTATGTCATCTACATGGACTTGTGCAAAGCGTTTGACACTGTCCCACATGACATCCTTGTCTCTAAATTGGAGAGACATCAATTTGGTAGGTGGACCACTCGGTGGGTAAAGAACTGGCTGGGTGGCTGCACTCAAAGAGTTGTGTCAATGGCTTGGTGTCCAGCTGGAGATCAGTAATGAGCGGTGTCCCTCGGGGATCGGTGTTGAGACCAGTCTTGTTTAACATCTGTCGGTGACATGGACAGTGGGATTGAGTGCACCCTCAGCAAGTTCTCTGATGACACCAAACTGTGTAGTTCGGTTGATATGCTGGAGGGAAGGAATGCCATCCAGAGGGACCTTGATCCTGCCCCTTTGCTCTCATGAGGTGTCACTTGGAGTACTGTGTGCAGTTCTTCTCTTGTCCTCAACATAAAAAGGACATGGAACTGTTGGAACAAGTCCAGAGGAGGCCCACGAGAATGATAAGGGGACTGGAGCACCTCCCGTATGAAGACAGGATGAGCAAGTTGGGGCTGTTCAGCCTGGAGAAGAGAAGGCTGTGTGGAGATCTCATAGCAGCCTTCCAATATCTGAAGGGGGC
>JASSUY010005321.1:0-30766 GCA_032466535.1 Forpus xanthops | reverse complement strand
GGCTGAAAGTCAAAAACACAGCACTGCACCAGCTACTAAGAAGGAGAAAAATGACTGCTACTGCTGAACGCAGGACATCTATACATAGCATGAAGTTTTATTATTAGTCTTTCACTTGTAAGCTGTACTAGTACAAAGCCATGCATTGAAGTTTAGGTGCAAGACTGGTGGATTTATACTCAGCCCCTTACTGAGCTACCTGAGTCAGTAAGAGTCAGCTTGAGAGAAAAGTCATTATTTCTGTGTTTCCTGTTGAGAAAAAAAAAAAAAAAGTAAAAAGGTATGTGTGAGTTTTTTTGGGTTCTTTTTGTTGGGTTTTTTCTTTAGGGCAGGCATTTCCTGGGAAAAAAAATGTTGTCTTGAATTTTGGCAGGGGAAATCCCCTTTCCACATATTTTCAGTGGCAGTGGTGTGTCTTATCATATATGGAGAGAATCCGCAAGCCTAGAGACACTTCCTATAGTGCATGTGTAGCTCAACCCCTGGGAATTCCTATAAAATATATGTAATGGTCAGTTACTAATACCAGTCAACATGTTTTGTGACCCAGGAGACAGGTACTGACCAAAGATGAAGTTTGACAGGAAATTAAATTTACCCTCTGCATTAGCAAATACCTTATAAAGCATAAGCCAACTATTATTCATATTTTAATCTGGTGATAACTTCATTTTTTTAAATTAGCATTCAAAGGTAGAATGTAAAGGCTAGGAATAAAGTTCTGGCTTATCTCAAAATTTTCACAGCTTTTCAATAGACAGTGTTTATACACATGCTCCGGGTGGTGAGCATTGGCTCAGGAGACAGTAGGGTGCTGAAAAACAGAATATCAACTTCACTTCTTAAGATAATATTTTTCCATCCCACTAGTTGCCAAGTTATTGTAGATGGCATTTACAAAAAATGCTAACAATTTTTTTTCCTTACATCTAACTTCAGTATTTTTCAGCTACAGTTTTGACCCTTTCCTTTTTGTGTTCAATCCAACATGGGCATGGAAACCTGGTTATTCTTTTCCTCTTTTCAACTGCCTGTTATTGAGTAGAAAGCTGCTGCAATTTTCTCTCCTTGCTCTTCTCTTCAGGCTAAACAGACCCTGTTCTTTCATCTGTCTGATCTTCCAAGCACTCTGTGTATGTACTGCATATGGAAGTTTCATTCCAACCAGAAGTAATCCTATGACTGCATATATAGCATATATAAAGGCTGTAGAGTTATATGCAATGGTTTTTCATAGCAAACATTATAGATTCACATCTCTTGTGTTTGTGTTTGATGCAGTTATATGAGGGACAGCTTGACATTGTACTGTTTACCCAAATGCAAGCATATCTACAGGCCTTCTTTTCTTCTTACAGCCTGTGCACACACCCACCTGCGTACTTAATGAATTTCTACTGGAATAAATCCATTAATCTACAATGGAGTTAGAACAGCGACCTTAATAACGTCAGCACTAGTACAGCATACTGGAAATTAAATTTGACATTGCCTCTGTGATATGTAGGAACATTACTCTGAAATACCATGATGCTTTTATATAAAGTCACTCTGATTTCTGGTCAGTGAAGTTCTATGGAGAGGTGTCTCTGAAGGAAAGAGGAATTTTTCAGAAGTAGACAAAAGTCTCATTGTTTCACTCAAGCTACACAGCTTACCTTATGCAGTTTTAATTTCTGTTCTGATGATGTAAATTGCATTTTGAGCTGTGTCCAACACTTAGTTGTTATGTGTTCATAAATATTCTGGAAATGCCAATGTAGCTGAGATGCTGCTGGAACCTTTTCAAGAATACCCATCTAATAACAACTTCCTTGGAAGGAAGTGTTTTCAGAAACCTGCCAGGGTCTGTTTAACAGGAAAGATTTAATAATATGGAGCAATTGGTGAGGCAGACAAATTAACAATGTGCATGAATTTGTATTTGCATGCTAAATATGTGCCAACACTAAAATCCCTTAACAATAAGCTTGTTTTTCCACTTCCATAAAGGCAATTATCACATCTACTGTGCTTTACTGAACTCTTAGTTCCCAGTTAATCTTACACTAAATGATAAAATTATTCAAAGATCTGAATATTAATGATAATTTTCTCCCAGAAAAAAACAAAACAAAACAAAACAAAACAAAAACAAACAAAAAAAAACCCAGAAAATATCTGTTGATATACGAAACTTTGAGCTTGTGGTATAGCAACATTGTGTAAGACATGACAAAAGTGCCTCATAACTCCAAACAAGAAAGATGAAACTATGTCAATGTGATCTTAACCATAAGCAAAATTTCACCTATTCTGGTCTTTCACAGCAACAAATTATCTTAGAAAAAGGTGGAGCAAGTTCAGTGTTGTAGATTTAATTGTGTGTGTTTAAGCTTGTTTGGCTGCTAAAATTTACTATTAGGGGTGAAATGACAATAGATAGAGCATTATAAGAAGTAAACTCCTTTGATCTGTTTGCCATGAGATTAGAAGAGAAATCATGAAACTAGGAAAAGTAAGCATACAGAGTAGTTCTGTGTTCCCTTGTAAAACTGACGGTTTCAGAACCTGGTAAATCAAGCAGTTGTTTCCACCTGCATGTATATGAGATTCTAATTAAAAAAAAAAAAAAAATTGCTTATAGCTTCTAAGCATCATCTACAGAAGTTTTAAATCTCTAAGAAAGTTTTTGATTTTAAGGGTTTTCTTCCTAGTGATCTATTTGTTCTTTCCAAAAGAAAAAGTGATTTAGCAGCATATCTTCAGGGTAAGTAAATAGGCAGAGAGCCATCAGGCACTGTGATGTTTTACAGAAAGATGGAAAAAAAACTTCACTGGCATTTTTGTGGCTCATGCTTTCTACACAAATGTGGACTCTAGCAGGTTGTTCTGCCTTTGCTTGCTAATTGAAACTTGGGGCATTGACACATCTCTCATTTCCAAGCATCATTGACGATTTCCCTGGTGCCCTGCAAGAGAGCACTCCTTGTAGAGTCAGAAATTGCAGACACTCTTTTGACAGGGTTGTCCTTGACAGACCACTGCAAACCCTGTGCTGCCCTATCTCTGTATATGTACTTGGGGATGCTGTGGCTGATGGGCTTTTGGGATTGTTCCTGACATGAATAAACAGAGTTAGAATGTGTTCCTCTGAGGGCTGACTTGGCTCCCTTATTCTGTCATGATCATAATGGGAATAAAGTCCAGCTCTTTGCTTTTGAATATTACATGAAACATTGTGCCTCATGGTGTCCATTTCAGTTGTCTCCTTCCTTATGTGCCAAGTGCTTTATCGGTGTCAGAGCATTGTGGCTAACTTTGAATATATGTGGTGGGGCTAGACTGGTGCCTGAGCGAGCCTCAGACAAGGAAGTGCTTCACCTGGCCTAGTTAAGGTGCATCCCATGATTTAAAAGGATTTGGCCATCTGGAATGCCTGTGTTTCCCTGTGGAATGTGGCCATGTAGTGGTAAAAGTATTCTCAGTCATGAAGATGAACACAGCCCCTGCTACCTGACATGGAGGGTTTTGTTTTAAACATTCTGCTCCAGATAATCCA
Source organism: Forpus xanthops (assembly GCA_032466535.1). Classification (NCBI taxonomy): domain Eukaryota; kingdom Metazoa; phylum Chordata; class Aves; order Psittaciformes; family Psittacidae; genus Forpus; species Forpus xanthops. The sequence goes on along the minus strand of JASSUY010005321.1, from coordinate 27,225 downwards.
GCAGTTGATATAATTACAGAATAAGAATGGCAACTGATATCCAACTCCTCAGCTGTGACAAGTTCAGGAGCCCACTGATGCGCACAAAGCACTGAGTCTAGGGTTTTTTAAACTGTTTTAACATCATACTGTCACTATTTCTGTTATTTTCAGGAACCCTTCCTTTCTGTTATGGCTACAAGTGCTGGTGTGGTCTTTGCCTGCCCCTAATTCAAATGCTTTTAGAAGGATATAGTCCCTGAAGTCCACTTTCCCTGTCTGTGCTATAACTAGATTAAAAACCTGGGTAAAGCAGCCTTCCTCTGCCTTTTTTTCCCAATTGAAGCAAAGCTTTCCTCGTGGTGATTTTACAGCTTAGAGCAGTGTTTTTTCATATATATCTATGGGCTTGTCTAGAATACTAACTTAATGTTTTTCCTTCTGCAGACACCTCTGGGTATGCATTTGAACTCTCAGATCTTGTAAGTAACATTCACCTTATGGAAATATGTTCAGCCCTACTGTTAAGGATAATGTGTGCTTAGGTTTTTGTTGCTCACAAGATGATTTCACTCTTTTTGGACAGGCTATTGATTGTTTCAGAAGCACCAGTGGAATATGTCCTATTGCTTCACACAGGAAGTAAAAAGGAAAAATTATACTTACAAAAGGATTTGCAGGGATATCTTTTAAAGGAAATTTGGTATGTCCTCAGCCATCTTATTCAATGTATTTTAGTAATTGAAATAAGGAGTTTTGTGTCAACTCTGGTAAGCCAAACTGATTGAGAACTTTTGTGTTCTGAATGAGCGTGGCATTTTCAGTGGTAATGCGATGGGAGGAAATCGTAAAGAATGATATGAATTTTGTGGTACTGAATGTGCAGCTAAATTCTATCATGGTCTTCTAAACATGTGAATCATCAGTAGATATGTGCAAAGTGGAAGATTACTAAGTTGATGAATCACATTTGAAACTGAAGTAAAGCACATGAGTTCCTTTATGCATATCTACTCATCCTCACGCAGACAAACATGTTTTAAGTCTGAAGAACATGCAGGTCTCTGCTCCTGTTTCCACAAAAATGTCTTTTACATTTGATCTGTGTTTTGGCAAGCTCTTGAACCAAAGACCATACTTGATAATTTTTACAGTTGATCATTTCTATTACTCCTGCAGCCCTTGTTATGTTATTTCTTCTTTTATCTTTCTGTAATACTAATGATAGTACATCTTCTATTATACCCTAAGAACAAAAATTGTCCTCATCTGTCTGACTTTGGAAGCTGATTTTCCACTTCTGCTTCAAGGATTCTTGAAACTCAAAGCTGGAAAGGTTTGCTTCCAGGCAATTTTAATGTGGGATCATAGATGGCAAAACGCTGTCCTGTTTTACAGCACTTAAATTGCTGCAGACAGATTTAACCCTTAGTTCATCTCTCTCACTAGCTTTCATAAACATTGGAAAGATATCTTCAGTATTTATTCAAATAGAACACAACAGGCAGATGTCCAGCTGAAGTAAATTGGCACACTTATTGAAATGGGTAGATTTATCCCATATGAGTGCTCAGCTCCAGTAATTGGCTTAAACGGTGCTTAAACTCTTGGGTTCAGATTCCTGAGGGGAAAACTCAATTTCTGTTAGATAAAATGCTAGTGACAGAAGTGTTCCAAAGAGTATGAATATGAATTTCAGTCTGCTTATATAGACGTTTCATTAATTCCTTATGCAAATTAAATGCATCTGCTAAGGGAATAGAAAAGATGCTGTGTGACCCTGAAGACTCTGCAGATAGTATATTACAAACAGCAAGTATTTCAAGTATTAGTTCTGGTCAAAAATAAATTCAGCCAGAACATATGCTGAGTTGTGCTCATGTAAAATTCTGAGAAACAAGGCTAATGAGAAAGTGTGCAGGTAGCCAATGGACATAGTATATTCCCAAGAAGGATTTTCTTAGCAGCTGATGCAGTGATGTGTTTTGGCTTTAGTCTGAGAATAATCTTGATATCACAATGTTTTAGTTGTTTCCATTTTCCCATTCTTTGCCAATGAAAAGGTGCCCAATAGCTGGAAGGGAGCACAACCAGTACAGCTGATGTGAACTAGCCAAAGGGGTATTCTGCACCATAGAACATCATGCTCAGTATAGAAACTGGGGGAGGTGGCCAGAAAGGTCTGATTTGCTGCTTGGGAGCAGCCGGGATTTGTTCAGGAGGTGAGCAATTGTACTGTGCATAACTTGTTTTTCATGGGTTTTATATCTCTCTCTCATTTTCCTATTATTATTATTATTATTATATTTTATTTCAGTTATTAAACCGTTCTTATCTCAACCCATGGGGTTCACCTCTTTTTGATTCTCCTCTCCATCCCAGTGGTGGTGAGTGAGTAAACAGCTGTGTGGTACTTAGTTGCCAGCTGTGGTTAAACCAGTACAAGGTAAGAAATTTAGATATAATATCCTCTTTATTAGTCTAAGATTTAATAAACCTACAGCATGTCATAGCATCTTCTCAAACTTTGAGTGTCTACAAGGAGATTATTTCTGATGTTTTATCATCCCCTTACAGCAGCAACCTGAAAATCAAAGCGTTCACTCAAACATTAGCTATTAAAATTGGACTCTAGAGTGATACAGATTAAGATACTAGAAAGACACCAGGCATACTAAGAATTTCAGAAACAGGTTATAAAAAACATTAGAAAATGTAGCGCTAATTCAGGGTAGAACAGGATGAGAGTGACCTTGACACGTTTGTGAGGTGGGCTGATGTCAACCTCATGAAGTTTAACTATGCAAATTGCAAGGTCCTATACCTGGGTTGGAGCAATCCCAGGCACAGCTACAGGTTGGACAGAGATGAGATTCAGAGCAGCCCTGAGGAGAAGGACTTGGGGGTGTTGGTCGATGAGAAAATGAACATGAGCCGACAGTGCGCTTGCAGCCCAGAAAGCCAACCATATCCTGGGCTGCATCAAGAGGAGTGTGACCAGCAGGTCGAGGGAGGTGATCCTGCTCCTCTACTCTGCTCTTCTGAGACCTCACTTGGAGTATTGTGTGCAGTTCTGTTGTCCTCAACATAAAAAGTACATGGAACTGTTGGAATAGGTGCAGAGGAGGGCCACGAGGATGAGGAGGGGACTGGAGCACCTCCCCTATGAAGATAGGATTGGAGAATTGGGTCTGCTCATCCTGGAGAAGGCTGCGTGGAGACCTCCTAGCAACCTTCCAATATCTAAAGGGGGCCTATAGGGATGGTGGGGAGGGACTCTTCATGAGGGACTGTAGTGAGAGGAGAAGGGGTAATGGGTTCAAACTTAAGCAGGGGAAGTTTAGATTGGATCTGAGGAAGAAATTCTTTTCTGTAAGGGTGGTGAGACAGTGGAATGGGTTGCTCAGGGAAGCTGTGAATGCTCCATCACTGGCGGTGTTCAAGGCCGGGTTGGACATAGCCTTAGGTGGCATGGTTTAATGTGGGGTGCCCCTGCCCATGGCAGAGGGGTTGGAATTAGATGATGTTAAAGTCCTTTCTAACCCTAACTATTCTATAATTCTATTATATTTGCCATCTGATTTGGTTTTCCCCAGTGTTCCCAGGAAAAGTGTCAGAGGCTTTAAATTGGTCAGGTACTTTCATTTTAACTACTTCTAAACTAAACACACAGTTTCTGTGTTAAAGCAGCATCTCATAATACAGACATTTGATCCTGTTTTGAAACATCTAAGTAATAAAGAATAAAATAATAACAAGAGGTGGTTTGTCTACTGTTTAATTCTAATCCTCATTAAAAAATGTTCCTCCTGGTTGCAATTTCAGCCTCCATTAGTTGAAAATTTTTCCGCTATCTTTGACCAGGAGGATACTTAAAATCCGAAGTTATTTTCCCATGGAATCTGTCATAATGTATTGTAAGCTGTTGTAAACCATAATCAAGTCATGTCTTTGACCTTTTTGAATAAGCTGAAACAGACTGAGCTTCCCAAGAGTTTCACTGTGAAAAAAGCTTTTCATTCATGCATCTTTTTTTTTTTTTTTTTTTTACTTCTGAAGTACACTCTGAAAAATGGTACAGTGCTTCATTAATACTTTTGCAGAGGTAATACAACTTCTTATACCAATCTGATGTCCCTCTGGTTATATTTTAAATAATCTTAGCTCTAACATTATTCTTCAAAGTGATTATCAATTCATACCTGGCAATACTTCTAAGTACTCACTGGGATATGGATTCTGTTTTACTACCATTGTCATAAGGCTTATTATATTTCTTTTATCAGCACTCACTAAAAGTAATCAATTCCTTATACTCATGTGAGTGCTGACATTTGTCCACTCAGTTTTCCTCATGATTGATTTCTGTTTTGCAGGGCTTCCCTCTTCAGAGAGTTATGGGACAGATTAATGATGGCAGCAGCAAAATTAGGAATGTGAGATAGGAATCTAAATGTCTTTGTGGCTCTGTTTTTTTAGTATGCCCAAGACCAATAGTGACATGTTGCTGCAAGTTGACATGGGTAGAGCAGTTGATGTCATCTACCTGAACTTCTGCAAAGTGTTTGACACTGTCCCACATGATATCCTTGTCTCTAAGTTAGAGGGGCATCAATTTGATAGGTAGAACACTCGATGGATAAAGCACTGGCTGGATGGCTGCATGCAAAGAGTTGTGCTCAATGGTTCAATGTCCAGCTGGAGACCAGTAATGAGTTGTATCCCTCAGGGATCGGTGTTGGGACTGATCTTGTTCAACATCTTTGTGGGTGACATAGACAGTGGGATTGAGTGTGCCCTCAGCAAGTTTACTGAGGGCACCAAGCTGTGTGGTGTGGTTGATGAGCTGGATTGAAGGAATGTCATCCAGAGGGACCTTGACATGCTTGTGAGGTGGGCTGATGCCAACCTGATGCAGTTTAACCATTCGAAGTGCAAGGACCTACACCTGGGTCAGAGCAATCCCAGGTGCGGCTACAGGTTGAGACCTCACTTGGAATATTTTGTGCAGTTCTGCTGTCTTCAACATAAAAAGGACATGGAACTGTTGGGACAAGTCCAGAGGAAGGCCACGAGGATGATCAGGGGACTGGAGCACCTTTTGTATGAAGATAGGATGAGAAAGTTGGGGCTGTTCAGCCTGGAGAAAAGAAGGCTATGTGAAGACCTCCTAGCAGCCTTCCAGTATCTGAAGGGGGCCTATAGGAGTGCTGGGGGGACACTTCATGGGGGACTGTAGTGGTAAGAGAAGGGGTAATGGGTTCAAATTGAACAGGGGAAGTTTAGATTGGATATGAGGAAGAAATTTACTGTGAGGGTGGTGAGTTGCTGGAATGGGTTGCCCAGGGAAGTTGTGAATGCTCCATTGCTGGCGGTGTTCAAGGCTGGGTTGGACATAGTCTTGGGTGACATGATTTAGTGTGAAGTGTCCCTGTCCATGGCAGAGGGGTTGGAATTAGATGATCTTAAGGTCCTTTGCAGCCCTAACTATTTTATGATTCTATGATTCTAAGTCAGAAAGGCTTAAAGTACTTACCAAAATCAGTAGAGTTAGGAAACTTGTGCAAGAAGAAAGCCAAAGCACAAAAAAAAAAAAAAAGAACAGAGAGGGAAAAAAAATCTCTGTAAGCTCTTCCTAAGAACAAAGAAAGTACTGTCTATAACACAGGGTCTGGGAAATATATTTTGACATAAGGTACTTTTCTCTTGGTTTAAAAATAGATGAAATTGAAGCAACAGTGGAGAAGAAGACTGTAGCGCTTGGGTTAGAAAGGTGTGAATGTCTACAGGCAGGAATCTAGGGGCAAAAAGGACATGAGAGCAAGTTCTATATTTCCAAGTGATTTGAAAATAACTATCAAATAACACAGTTTTCTGAAGGTTTTAAATCTAAGGCAGTTGACAGAGATGGGGAAGAATTGTCAGGGAAACTTTGTTTATTCTTGTTTCATGATCAATGTTCTAGTCCAAGGGAAAGGATAGACTGGGATCCAGTGTCTGTCCCACAGATGGCAGGATGAGAAACAGAGGCTTATGAATTTGAACCACCTTGATCAACTAGGAGTATGCTGACATTGTGAAGCTATGCTGTATTTGTGGAGGATGTTAGGATGGGACCCAGGCAACTTTTACTACAAAATAGGAGAATAACTGTGAGGGGCTTCTATGAGACCATCCCCCTCTGATCTCACTCTTCACCACTGGTTGTCTGTCCTGTCCTTCATGACTAGTGCTTTGCTGTGCAGCTATTTTCCCCAGACAGAAATAGTCTCAAAACTTCTTTTTTTCTGACTTTTGGCTGACTGGAAGAATTTCCATCTTGCCTTTGCAATCATAACCCCCTGGAGCAAACTGGGGCAATGTATCATTCACCTTCAGTGTTTACAACCTTCAGCTATTTGCAATTACCACAGCCTCTTTTGTCATTGTTTAGTTAAGCTATACACACTTGCTTTCAAAAGTAATTTCCCTTCTTCTGTCTCTCTAGTCCTTTATATTTCTTTGTTGCTGTTTTCTGAATTCCATCCAGTTTTTCTTTTTAATTCCTTCTAATGAGCTGCCAAGAAGTAGTTATTACATCTTCTAAGGGATGTTAGAGAACCCAGAAGGTAAATTGCAGTATCAAAGTAAGAAAGAAACTAGGAAACAATTTTAAATGTTGAGTTTTTCATGTGTATTTCAAGCCAGCATTTATAAATTAGAAACAAATAGAAAGTATTCTACAAATATCTGTGAAGAGGAAGTCCTTATCCCAGAGATAATTTGCTGAAAAAAAAAGTTTAAAGTTACTAGTTCTCACATAATGTCATCCCAAGCAGTTAGGTTGCAAAATTGTCCCATCTTAGAGGACCAAATCCTGGGTTAATGTAAGCAAGCAAGGCTAAGAATGACATCTGTGGAAAAATGTTTAGTTAGGCTGACCAGAAAGGAAAGCCAAGGAACATTGGTCAGAGGAGTGGCCATATGAATTGCAGTGAAAGTGTCTGCTCAGTGTCCTAAGGGCACACTGAGAAGGTGCTTGTAGAGACTGAAATAGCCAGTACTTCAGGGAACTTGCAGCATTACTTTTGCTACTGCTGCCTTTTCCTGTGCCCACATTTTTCCTACCTTTCATCTCATCATAGGAAATCCCAATTTCTCTGTAAATTATACCCAAATTTTAATGAAAAGAACTTTTTATAGAGTATATATCTAGAATATAGAATTCTACCAAAAATTAAAAGGACTTTGGTCTCCTTTTGCACCACCCAAGATATCTAGCCTTAAGCAGTTTAAATTGTAAGCTCCTCATGACGCACACTGCCAGGGGTTTTTCTGGTTCTGTGTGTGAAATACCAAATGTAGCTGTGTTAGCCTGGCAAACCTAGGTGAGGAGGCTACATGCAGTCTGTCACTCTTGCACCCTATCTTCTCAGTCATAGAATGGTTTGGATTGGAAGAGACCTTAAAGATCATGTAGTTCCAATCCCCCTTGCACAGTCAGGGTCACCTTCCACTAGACCAGGTTGCTGTAAGCCCCATCCAACCTGGCCTTGAATGCTTTCAGTAATAGAGCATTGGCATCTTCTCTGGGCAACCTATTCCAGTGCCACACCATTTCATTCTGTAGTGAGAAATTTCTTCCAAATAACCAGTCTGAATCTACCTTCTTTCAGTTCTGAATCTTCCGAGGAGCTTTTTTCTAGACACTGTCTAGAGAAGATGCTGCTAGTGTTTCTGCAGGAGATGCAGGAGATAGGTAACAACAGAGATTGTGACATGGGTAAAAGGAAAAGGCTTAGGTAACAGGGTATAAGTGTGGTTAGTGTTGGTTTTGTGGGGCTCTTTGCTGTAAAACACAGAGCTGAACATCACAGAATCTCATGAAGCAAAACAATGTTGGGAGCTGTGGATCAGAAAAGTACATCAACTAGAGTGAGGAAGTGAAGGGGGGGTTATCTGGGTGAAGAAAATAAATTATTATGGCAAAAAGAGTTTTTCTCAAATTGTTTGAATAATTTCATGTTAGCAATGGAAAAGTTGTTAGGTGAGCTTGTGTGCAATAATCTTTTTCAGTAAAAAAAGGACCCATTTACTCACAGGTTACAGACAGATACAGACACAAAGATATTTATGTTCTTCTGTTAAAAAAATAAAGCAGGATTGTATTTTATGAGGTTGATGTTTTGGTTATGGGCATTTCTTTCACCAATTAAATTAGAATTTGAAAGTAAGGGAAGCTAAGAAATTTTAGTTAAAAATAATTTAGGAAACGTTTTCTTGGATACTAAGTAACCCTTTCAGATCATCATTGGCCTCTCAGAGCAAAGGTATTAAGTAGTACAAAAGACTTGTAGAAAATTAACTTTTTCACTAATTATTGAAACTTCCTGGTAGCAAAAGATTCCCTAGAATCACCAGCTTCTCTGCACTGCAGCATATTACAAAGAATTCAGCAGAATTAGACTCACTGGTCCAGAGAAGCTATTAGATAAAGAAGATGGCTTGATTATATTTTTTGGCTTCAGTACACTTCTGAAAAATGTTGAAAATAGGATGTTTGGATTCTTTACATATATACCTTAAAGGATGCCAGAAGCTCTTGCAATGTTTTATCAAAAGAGACAACTGGGAAAGAATGTCTGAAAAAGAATGTTTTGGACTGCTTTCTGTAGCACTGTTTATTAACAAAAGGGTGTTGCAATTTGATGGCTCTTGGGTGTCCCATCCAAAATAAATTGGAAGGGTCAGTGCCATACCTAGAGGGTAGATGTCCATGCCATGAAAAGCTTTTGTCAGCATTCACTGGAATGTGTGCAAGCAATTGCAGGCAGAGTGAGCTTTGAGAGTACCAGTGACCCAGGCAATGATATTGTTGCAAAGAGTTTGGACATGAAAAATAGAAGCCATTTTCTCTATGTGCTAGTGTATGCATATTCAGAAGGAATGCACGATACTGCAACATAGTATCAAGGTTTTTTGGCAGTCAATCACAGATTGAGGCTTTTTACATTCATAAAGCAGGAAAAGCAGGAAAGCAGGTTGAGGGAAAGGGATGAAGGGATGAAGTCACCTTGTGACCTGTCTTCAAACAAGAGACGAGCAGCATATGCCTATGCAGGGTGCCCTGTGGATATCTCAACCCAGAGAAGGCAATCTTTTCTTGCCCAGAACTCAGGTATTTTACTGCCTCTATGAAATGCCTATACAGCTATTGTATGAGTGTTCATTGTTGTCCCTAAACCCATTTTTGCTTCTAACTCCTCTAGTTCTCAGTAACTGGTCATTGGTGAGCTGTTCTTAACCCTGGTGCCTCCTGTATTATCTCATGTTCCACTTTTAAGGCCACATCTGTCAGCTATTATGTCTATTCTGCATCTTTGGTTCCTGTTTTCATAGCCTCAGTGATATTCCATACTCTCTCTGCACTGCATCATTAAGCTGGTACCACCAATGGTTCATTCTTCACAGAGTACTTCACAGTTACTGCTACTATCCATACCAAAATTATGGTTGCACCACATGATAATACAAAGCTAAGCAGAAAAAAAAAAAAAAAGCCACTTAGAAAATTGCTGTCACGGCTAAACAAACCAAAACAGTGCTTCAGAAAGGCCAGAAAAAAGGGAAAGCAATCCTTCGTCTTCAGGCTTTGCAGAGCTACCCTGTGGCTGGGTACTACCAATGGCAATACTATATTTACTGAGGTAAGTGGCTGCAAGTGGCTTAGTTCCCAGTACTCCCTTGCTTTTGGGCATCTCTGTTCAGAACCATTCTCATGGGTGTTAGCATTTAAAAAAGAGAAGCTCTTTCTATTTTAGTAATTTCTTTCTCTATGAGTGTTGAGGAATGTTGTGTGTCTCAAGCTTTGCAGCAAGAGATCTGAAGTTTTTAACTTCATATACAACAGGGACTCTTACAATGGTTTTGGTAAGATCAGACCTTCTGATACTGACCCATTTTATGTACAAAATGGAGAGGTACGCTGCAGTGAAACCTTACTAAACAGAATAAACTGTTACAAGATGCCTGTTAACATGCTAAGTGAATTGCAAAAAACCAAAACATTGCTTGCTTCAGCTCTTTCACTCTTTTCTTTTAGGCCATAGAGTCATAGAATTCCAGGTTGGAAGGGAACTTAAGCATTATCTGGTCCAATTGTTCATGGCAAAGTATGACTGAGACTAGATGTCCCAGCACCCTGTCCAAACAAATCTTGAAAGTGTCCAGTACTTGGGAATCCATCACTTCCCTGAGGAGATTATTCCAATGATTGATTGCTCTCATTGTGAATTTTTTTTCTCTTGTGTCATTTATAATCTTCCCAAGTGTAACTTCTGTCTGTTACCCCTTGTCTTTTCCATGTGACCCCTTGTCAAAAGAGAGTCTCCATCTTTTTCATAGCCATCCTTTAAATACTGAAACGTGGTGATGAGGTCTCCCCTGAGCCTTTTCTTTAGGCTGAACAAAACCAGTTCTCTCAGCCCTTCCTGATAAGACAAGCTTCTCAGTCCTATGTTTGATCATCTTTGTGGCCCTTCTCTGGACCTTCTCCAGCCTATCCACAACTTTTCTGTAGAGTATAAAACCGAGCACAGTAATTCCATCATTGCTACTTTTCCTCCAGCACTGGGACCATGATAGACGCTTAGCTTGCTGCAAAAGTGTTTTACAGACACTAGGACAGTGCACACATACATTACATGTCTATGCTTACAGTTCACATCCACTAAAATAGTAACTTTTAATCACTGTTTTTTCTAGAAGGTAGTGCTTGTAAATGATACGGGCCTATGATATTTTCTTGGACAGAGGTGTCCTGAGCAGCAAGTTGTATGTGGAAAGTAACCTTGCATGGAAATTTGGCATCCTGAACAAAGTAAACAGTTTTGGATTCTGTCCTGCGTTCAGCAGTAGCAGTCATTTTTTCTCCTTCTTAGTAGCTGGTGCAGTGCTATGGTTTTGAATTTTGGCCTGGGAGCAGTGCTGATAACATTGATGCTTTTAGTTGCTGCTCAAATATTTAATCTGACTAAGGACTTTCTGAGTCTCATGCTCTGCCAGGGAGGAGTGGAAGCCGGGAGGAAGCAGAGACAGAACACCTGACCCAAACTAGCCAAAGGTGTATTCCATGCCACAGCATGTCATGCCCAGGATGTAAAACCTGGGGGAAGGAATACGGAAGATTTAGTTCATGGCTTGGTCGTTGGGTGGTGTTTTTATTCTCTTCCCTTGTATTTCCCTTGTCATTATTATTATTGGTTGTAGCAGCAGTGATCTGTGTTATACCTTAGTTGCTGAACTGTTCTTATCTCAACCCATGGGAGTTACATTCTTTTGATTCTCCTCCCCATCCCTCTGGGAGCAGGGGAGGAGTAAGGGGAGACTCCAAAGACTGTGTGGTTCTTCTGAATTACAGCTGGGCTTAAACCACGACAGATTCAAAACATGATCAATATTTCATTAACTCCTTCCTACCCTTAGAACATGAATATTTTTTAAATGCATATAGAATCACAGAATCATAGAATATTTAGGGTTGGAAACGATTATCTAGTCCCAACCCCCCTGCCATGGGGAGGGACACCTCTCACTAAACCATGCCACCCAGGGCTCTGTCCAACCCAGCCTTGGAGGCCACCAGGGACAGAGCACTCACAACTTCCTTGGACAACCTGTTCTAGTGCCTCACCACTCTCACGGTAAAGAACTTCTTCCTTATATCCAATCTAAACTTACCCTGTTTAAATTTGAACCCGTTACCCTTTCCCTGTCACTACAGTCCCCAGTGAAGAGTCCCTCCCCAGCATCCTTATAGGCCTCCTTCAGATACTGGAAGGCTGCGATGAAGTCTCCACACAGCCTTCTTTTCTCCAGGCTGAACGACCCCAAATTTCTCAGCCTGTATAACATACCCTACTGGCCTGAATTAGATCAGAAGCTAGGTCTCTAAAAAGATGCACAGCTGCAGAAATTAGGAATCTCATACTAACATTTTGTCAGTCTGGAATGAATCACAATTTATTTGCAAATTCTTTGTTTTGCAAAATACGTTAATTTTTCCTCAGCAGAAAATAATATCTTCATAAATGTGATGCTTTAATTCTCTGAGTCTAACTGTAAATTTTTTTTCAAGATCTTCCTTAAAATGCAAGGTTCTTGTAGACAGCTTTAATTGCAAATAGTTATCAGGTAGGATATTATGAACTTGAATGCCAGTGTTGCAAAGCAGACAAAAATAAGATTTTTTTTTTTTCTATAATGAAAGACAGTGTTATGGTATTGGCTAGCTCTTTTTACATGCATAATAATCTTAATCTCTCACATATAATAGTACAGTAGAGGTTCTCTTGTTTTAACTTTTGAATTTTGGAGATTTTGCATAGCCTTTAGATGCCCTTGAGACCTGCCTGCTGATTGTGATGGGGATTGCCATGTTGGTGCGCATACAGTGTGTTTTACTCATGACTATTTCATCTGGTCTTGAAAGTTATGCAGAGTTGGGTTTGGGCCTTGTCTAGGGTTAAATGACGATATAGGAGGTCCAAGAGATTTTCCCGGAAGCTGGATAGTCATGAGTGACAGTGTGTGTGGGACAGTATGGGCAAGTACCTAGGCCAGTGGGCCCTCCAGTGCTTTGGAACTTTACCAATGAACAAATGCAAAATCCAGACAAATTAGAAAAACACTTAAGGGAGGTGCATGCTGGGTCAGGCTGGGTATCGGTGGTGAGTGACTGTATTCTCTTACCTTGTATTTCTCTTGTATTATTACTGGTAGTAGCAGCAGTGGTTTGTATTATACCTTAGTTACTGGACTGTTCTTATCTCAACCCGTGGGAGTTACACTCTTTTGATTCTTCTCCCCGTTCCCACCCCTCTTTTTTTTTGGAGTGTGGGGGGAAGGAAGTACGGAGAGTGAGTGAGTGGGCTGTATGACTTATGGCTTAAACCACAACAGTTCTTATAGGACTTCCCAGTCCCTAACACAAGGATAAAGATTTAAGGCCATTGTCTTTATATGAGCAAGAAATATGGGCCTTTTTCTTAATCTTTTTTTTTTTTTTCTAAAGTTTGTTTCCAGTTTTAATGGAATCTATACCTTTATATGTTATGGGAATAAATGTGGTTACCTTGCTTCCTTAATCTTGTCTGAGAATTAAAGTGATCCCATTGTGATTTAACCGGTAGTAAGCACTCTGTCCTTGAAGAGGTGTTGACTCAGTTAAAGTGGTGTATAAAACTGCACTGTGCCTAGCCTGTGGTTTTGAGTTGTTAGACTTGTACTGAATTAAGAAACTTAAAATTTGGTCACCTGAGTTTTATCCTTTTTTTTTTTTTTCCTACAAAGTACAGATTTTACTAAAAGTGCTGCTATGCAGGTACCATTGTGTAGACAGAGGCATAAGCCTGAGCATGAACACACCTATATCAATATGGAAGTACTTTATATTGAGTTTATCTTGCATACTACACATGAGAATTTACCTCAATATGCTCAGTTTCAATATACATGAAACCCTTACCTTTGTGATGTGCAAAGGGTGGTTCTGTGTGTTTGATTATATGTAAAGAACAGCTTGACAGCATAGGTAAGCCATTTGTTGTGAAAAGTCAGAACGACTTTTTGTCTTTATGGTTCTGTGTTTACTCTAAAAATATTAATCTAGACTGCTGCATAAGCTGTATGTGAATAAATGAATTGCTTCATTTAATACTGCATCAAGGTCTGGTCTCTTCTGGGGTGAAATACAAAAACAGATACTTACTAATTCATCATTCAGCACAAATCCATCATACCATGGCTCCATTCATAGAATCATAGGATAGTTAAGGTTAGAAAAGACCTTAAGATCATCTAGTTCCAGTCCCCCTACCATGGGCAGGACATGCCCCTAGCAGAAAAGGCAGCATTTGTAGTTAAGCTCTTCTCTGAGACCATGGCAGTGGCAAGGTCAGATGCTTACAACTAAACAAATATTCATGTAACTTCAGTTTGATGTGCTTTTATTTCTATACAGTTAAACATAACATAGAGTTGTACCTAGAGCATTTTTTCCACAATCCTTTAGAAGGTACTAAGAAACAGAGTGTTACGGTAATGGAAATAGCCTCCTACAAATAGAAGAAACCAAGAATCCAAAAAAAAATCCAGAAGGATTTTATTTCAAAGTGTTTGGGTTTTTTTGTTTGTTTGTTTGTTTGTTTTTGTTTTGTTTAGTTTGAGTTTTTTGTTTGTTTGAGATTTTTGTTTTAAGTAATCGAATATTTAGGTTGACCAAAATTGTCTGTTATAAAAATCTCAGTGCTCTGCTTTCACTGGACTTAAACTGAATTTTATTGTTTGTATGATTGCCCACAGAATATCAGTTTTGCCCGACACTGGTTTTATATCTGTTCATCTGCATGAATTCTTTAAGCTGTAAGCCAAATTGAGGCCAATACAAGTAAACAGCAATGTCTTTAATTCTGTTATTTATTTTCCTTCATTTTTATGTATTTGTAGTCTTCTGAAAGCATTCTGTTTTCTATATATTTCAGGGAAAATATTATAAATCTGTCATGGATCATTTGCAGAAAAAAAAACTTTTGTAAAATAGTAGCATCAAAGGAGACATCTAAAAGAGGTAATATTGTAGCAGTAATTAATGGCAGAAGCCTGGTATCAACTATGAGTAATTTTTTTTTCTTTCCTTAAACGATGGATAAGAGTATAATCAACTAAATCCAATCTCAATAAACAAGAACCCAGTTAAAAGCCTCATAAACAATGCATGAATGAAGAAAAGATTTTTGTAGAGCAAATAATTAACCAGAGTCCTAGCTGAAAAGTAGTTAATGACACAGGGTAATAAGCATGACTTCTAATGACAACAAAATCAGGAAGACAGTACTTCATTCTCATAAATATAAGTCATTTTACATGAAAATATTTAAAATGATTTGATATTTTAATGCAGAATTTTTAGAATAGAACTATACTGAGAGTCTAGCCTTGCAAGGATAATTATTTGCTGTTATCATAGCCAAAAAAACGATATTAAAAATTTCAAAAGCTGCAAAAGGAGCTACTGATTTGCCAGAAGTGAGTATCTTTTTCCAGACCTCTTTTCTGTTTACAGTGATCTGAGTTTCTTATGTATCCCCTTAGTGTATAATTTATAAAATATGTCTTATTTTCTCCCCAAATGGTTCCATCATATGGAGACAACTTGAATATTAAAATAAATTTGGAAACCTAGCTGAGAGGCGTTTCATGAGATGAGAATACCAGTAGCACCTTCTAATGATGTTGGGCTTGGAATGTTGTATAGAAATTTCATGCGTATACTTCACAAGGAAATGCCAAGGGATAACAACAACAACAACAATAATAATAATAATAATAATCTCATGTAGTTTGTTTTTTTTTTTGAGAGGTGGGGTTGGGGAGAGGGAAGAATGCAGTTATCCTAGCACCCAGAGAGATGCTCCTGCAGAGGTGGCATAGCCCAACAAATCTTCTGTCTCAAGTGTAGAGCTAGAAGTAACTGTGATGCCAGCTTAGTTTTACAACCTGGATGCTAGAAGAGTCTCAGTTCACCATGGGCACCTCATGGTTTCTTCAACACTTAGCTGAGATTGGGAAATGCTGGTGATCTCCTTTCTGAAACACTGGAAGACCTCAGGGCTGCTGTGGTGGCAGGGGGGGCAGGGAACTCAAGTCTCAGGGGTTTACTTTGAATGGAATTTAGGCTCCATTTACATTGAAAGAGTATCTGGAAACCCATGAGAGCATAATTGAATCTTGGGCTTTATCTTTGGATCAAGACTACAGCTTTCTTGTTTTCTGCTGTGCATCAGTGAGCAGAAATAGGGAGTAAAATCAATTTCCAGGGCTTTTGCAGCTTCTTGATTCTTGATATTTTCTTCCTATGTAATCAAGTAACCTGTTAGAAAACCTGATAGGTCAATCATGGAAATTTAACAAGTTAGGATCCACCCTCACTACTGCATTTTGGAAATGGGAAAATTAAGTAAAGTTCAGCAGTCCACCAATTTGCCACAAATGTTTTTGCTTAAGGTAAAAGTTATTTCTGAAGAAACTAAGTTTATTAGAAGATGTTCTGTCTTGCTTCTCCTTTGATGTGACCCAAATTCCTGGTTGATTTTTTTTTGAAAAGGAGATAACTGATTACTACTGATTGCTAATATATACCACCTGAGGAAAGTTGGTTTCTTTTTTTTTAATAATTTAAATTTGTCTTGCTCTCTTTCCTCCTTATGCAGCCCCCTCACCCATTCATCCTTATTCTCCCTTTTATAAATCACAGCGTGCTCAAAATAAAGCTGTGGTTTGAATGAGTGCTTTTGAGTTCTTCAGAAACTCCTTAAAATAATGAACTAGAAATAAAAATAATTCAGACAGGATATACAAAATATGTAAGATTAAGATTTAAGAAGAGATCAAAATACCTACTAAAAAGAGTCCAGTGATGTTGGAGCCCCAGGGACTGTTTTTTTGTGAAGAAAAATGTCCTGCAACTGCTCTCACTTGAAGTTTCATGTATTCCAGAGAGTAAAGTTAATGTATCAAACCAGTAAAATATTAGACTCTAGTGTCAAACCTGTAACAATGATTAACAGCATCAAACTATAGATGTAGCACCATTTCATGTATTTTTTCCCCAGCCTCTGAGCTGAGAGCCAAAACCGATCTTCTTATTCTGTGAATTAGGATGGGACTAAGGAAATAGATCTTATGCTGAAATGTGCTGACTTTGAAGTGTGGCTTCTGTTGGCAATCTGTGTGGCCATGTGCCATGAAATATTGGAGAGACAGTTAATTTGCTCATGCCTGTTGGATTACATTTTCCTCTTAATCTGAAGCTGTTTCTCAATCTTGCTTTTACTAAAAATCTGGTCAAGTTATAAATTCACATATATATTAAAAAAATGATAAAACACTTCAGAAAACTGCTTCATGCTGAATAGTTCTCAGGGCTGAAAAATGAGATAGGAAAATACACCCATCAGGATGTTGACCTACTTGTTCTTGGTAGGTTTTTGTGTTTCTTGCCATTTATAGAGGTCCCATAATTTAACGGAATTATTTCCCCCCCTCCCAATTACTACCTTCTAAATATCACTTGAGAGTTAGATAGTCTCCAACAAGCAATCCATCTTAACTTTCTCTGAAATTCTGGCCTGATTATAACTCATCTGCTTTAACTCACATTGCAGGAATTGTGATGGTTTCTTTTTTTTCTGGTCTGTAACTGTCATTTTTCACTGAAATCTTCTACTGCATTTGTACTTCATCTACAGCAGAGAAAGTAAAATGTGGAAAGATTTATTTTTTTAAATTATTTTGAACTAAACTATTTGAATATAACACTTCATATCTCCAAAAGTCCCTTCCAACCCTAATGATTCTGTAACATATGAGGTAACGAAATGGTAACACTGAAATCACTTTCATATAGCTCTAGCTCAAGAGAATTTTATTGCAAAATGTGGCAAATAATTGTCTAAATGAAATAGAGAGCAATATTCATATTAGATCATTTCCAGATTTTGTTGCTTTCAGGAAACTAAATATATTTAAGATACAGTAAGTTTTGTCGCTTTTCATTGTACTGTCCTCTTAGTCCCGTACTTTTAGGAGAGCTTTCCACATCTGTACCTCTGAGTGGATAAGGATCATGGAAAATTGTGGAAATTGCCATGTCAGGTTAATGGTCTTGCCTTTGGTGTGTGTTTTTTGTTTCTCACATCAGTGATTTCTACAACAATAGGATATCAATAGTTTATATTGCCAGTACCACTTTCTTAAAGGTGTAAACTAGTTTTTTACAAATCCTTTTAGAGAACTAATAAAAAAACCTGTGTTGTTATACCTGCTACCAAGAAAGTCTTATCTATCTAAACTGAGTCTGGGGCTTTTCAGATTTGTGGTCCACTGAAAAACCACTTCAGCTGCCTGTCTATCTATTATTGAAATATCTCCATTAATTCATGCCTTAAATTATCAGTGTTTTCAAAGTGAACTGGCTTGCTGCTTCTCTCTTTCCTTAAAAGCTAGTCCTGATCATTTTTTGCTAATTAAGGAGCTGCTAAGCATGTTGAACACAGCAGCAGTCTGTGTCTTGTGGTTTTTTATTGGTTGTTCATATAGTACAACATGTCCTGGTCACAGGAGTTGGTAATGCTGAGCAGGTGACTCTTGTCATCCTTCATTTTCCCCTCCTGAGGCCTTTCCTAGTGGCTTTGCTGGGACCAGGTTTTGCATTTCATATCCCAGCAGAAGTTTTCTGTTTTGTTAATCAAATGCAAGAAGATCAAATACTTGTCCATTTTTTAAATTTAGATTAAATTTTTCTCCATAGAAAGGTGATGAAAAAAATTGCTGAATTCATTCTAAGTTTCCGTGACACTAGCAATATAATCTATTAAACAAATAAAAAATCAAGCCCTGTTCCCCAGTTATTTCAGCCTTATGTTTAAGTGAAGCCAAGTTCTTCTGTAGGCATTTCTAGCTAGAATATGGATTTGGACCACTGCAGAGCTGAGTGCAGGCAGAGAATTAGAAAGATTGAGTCTAAGAGGAGTGTATAACAGGTTCATTGGAAATGAATTTGACATAATTTATTCCTAATTGAATCTGTCTTTTGACTCCCCCTAAGTTTTTCTAGTAGCTGTTACATCCTTTTGAAGCCCTGTATTTTTAACTCAGACCTTCTGAAGCTTGTTACAAACAGCTAGCAAGCCTGGGCAAGACCTTTTGAATAAATTAGTTATAAAATCATTTACTGTGCTCTTAGCAATGTTGAATTACTTTTTAAATAGAGAAAATTTGATCCAAGACTTAACCTGTCATCAATATTCTCTCATGTGGCATTGTCAGCACAGGACTGGTTTAGTCATTACAATTTCAGTAATACTTGTGTTTGGCAAGCAGGGCTCATGTTTCTTTTACAGACTACTTCAGAGACTTGGATTGCATTTATTAGTTGTTCTATTTAAATAGTAACTGGATGCTGTCAGTAATTCTAAGGCCTGAAATAGGTTGGTTTGGCTGCAAGATCAGCTCCTATGATAGATAAAATGGTTTGTTGATGCAACAAAATAAGTGATCCTTTAACAAAAGTGTGTTGAGTTCTGTTTACCTAAAGAACCAGTGTTTTAAAATAAAGTATAAGAGTCACTTAGAATTGTTTTCTTGGTTTTTTTTTGTTTTTTTTTTTTTCATTGAGTGCACTTCAGGTTTCTCTCAACCTTTAAATAGCAACTTTCCTCCCTTATAGTCACTGTCTTTATTTCTAAAACAGAAGACAGATATGACTGTTGTGCCTTTGATTCAGTTTTTAGGGTAGTGTGCTGGTCTTTGCTGGAGCCAGGGGATTCAAGAAAGGAGATAGGTTGTATGTCTTGTTTTTTTTTTTTTTTTTTAAGAAATGCTCCTGTATTCTAGGAGTGTTGCAGGTCTGGGAAAGTTTGGAAAACAGAGGCAGGTGCATTCGCTTTGATGCCTCATTTGTTGTGATTGTTACTAGCTCTTTACCAGCATTTTGGGGAGAATTTTAGATAAATGCTTTAAATGCCAGGAATATATTGAGTGTTTAATGTATGGGAGTAGAGAGTATACCACCTTAAAGGAAGCCTGTATTAAAAGCATAGATTTTGGCAAATCAGGGAGATGGTAAGCCTGTAGGCAGAACTGAAAGCACCTCCCCTTGGGTCCTTTCTTCCATCATATAATTTTAAGGAACCATGTAGGAGAAATAAAAGTCCAACAGGATAGAGAGATGCTTCATCTTGAACAACTCCTGTTGCAAACCCCCTCATTCCTGTATAAAATCTGTTGTGCAAGAGTAAAAGCCACATTTGGATGTTTATGCCCTGCAAAAGAGATCAAGGAAATCAGTTATGTCTTGGGCAGCTCCACAAGTAGAGGAATGCACGAGGCAGAATCCCTGGATGATGCTCAGTGGCCCGTGTGACAGAGGCAAATAAAATCGTAGAATCATAGAATTGTTAGGGTTGGAAAGGACCTTAAGATCATCTAGTTTCAACCTCCCTGCCATGGACAGGGACACCTCCCACTAAACCATGTCACCCAAGGCTCTGTCCAACCTGGGCTTGAATACCGTGAGTGATGGAATATACACAGCTTCCCTGGGCAGCACATTCCAGTGCTTCACCACCCTCACAGTAAAGAATTTCTTCCTCAGATCCAATCTAAACTTCCCCCGTTTAAGTTTGAACCCCTTCTCCTCTCACTACAGTGCATCATGAAGAGTCCCTCCCCAGCATCCCTATAGGCCTCCTTCAGATACTGGAAGGCTGCTATGAGGTCTCCATGCAGCCTTCTCTTCTTCAGGCTGAACAGCCCTAACTTTCTCAGCTGGTCTTCATACAAGAGGTGCTCCAGTCCCCTGATCACCCTCGTGGCCCTCCTCTGGACTCGTTCCAACAGTTCCATGTCCTTTTTATGTTGAGGACAATGGAACTGCACACAATACTCCAAGTGAGGTCTCACGAGAGCAGTGCTTTTTAGTTTTTAGTTCCACACCCAGAGAACAAACTTATTCTTGGGAGGATAGGCAAGAGAAACTAACCAAACACCTGAGAACTTTGCCTAAACTGTGGAGCAGAAGCATCTGTCACTCAGCCATCAGGGGAAAATTAAAATAGCCCCAAGAGAAAATCAAACAGGCCAAACCAACATGGCAATTAAATTATGTAGTGAGGAGGGCAGATGTGGAGGGGAAATAATGAGAATATTTTTAGCCCATATTTGGCTAAGGATCTTTTTCTTACTGAGAGGAAAATGTATTTGGCTTTGATGAGGATGGTTTCTTGCTGTTTCTGCCCCACTTCTGTTCCACTTTTAGTTGAAAATTTGTGCCAGTTTTGTGTTGTCTTTTTATGATACTCTGACAGCAACTAGCTGTCATATAACTAATCTGTTTCTGAAATAAGTTCACTTCCTGAAGGGGGCAAAATCATACAGGAAGCAGATTTACTAGAACCAAACTAGCTGTCTCTAAAAGACAAAGCAGCTAGTGAGAACTGGCAGGAAGGGTAAACATCTTTCAAGCAGTGGCAAAAAGCAGTATTTCTGGTTTTTGACTTTGGTGTCTGGATTTCCTGTTTCTCCTTCTTTGTGTCCCCTTTTAGTCCAGGCCTTTATGCCTGCTGCCACTCGTGTGCAATGCATTCCTTCCCTGAGTCTGTGGCAAGAGCACTTGTCAAGGCAAGACCTGCTACTGAAGTTTCTTTTCTGTTCGTCTGTTATGCTGGTGAAAAAGTAGTAGGTTTATTCCTTCATTGTACTGATAAAACGAGGTTGATGCTCTCTGTGTGGTCAAGCAGTGCAGTACGATACTCTTGCTAAGCTACCAGATTATAAACTAGCCCTTTTTAAGCACTATTTAGTCCCTATGAAGTTGTTTGGTTTTATTTTCTCTTTTCAATGGAAACAAAAAAGCTGAGATCCACTGTCAAGAGCAGTTATATAGAAGGCAGGTATTCTGATAGTAACGTATACTGTGGCTTACTGGTGTCTTGCTAGATGATTACATATAGGGCTAATGAATTTTCAAAGCAGTATATTAAATTGTGTCTTTGGCTGTACCACATAGGTGGGATCAGTTGTTTCATCCAGAATTAGAGAAATATTTCTGTTAATTTACTAACCAATATAGTATGAATTTTATGTATCTGAAACCAGGTGATTGTAAATGAACTGTGTTAGACTCAGGCTGAAAAAAAAATTAATGCATTTCAAATATTCTAGAATCTGAGAACCTCATAGTCACCTTAAAAGCAATTTGTTAACAAAGAAAACCCTTTCAAGGGAAAATTTGCTTACTGATTATTCTCCGAGCTCTAGTATAAGGATGTCTCTGTGGAAAAAAGTGTGGCTAATCAGATTATCATGTAATGTTTTTTGTCTTTATATATGGGTTTGGCCTGCAAGTTCTTGCACTCAAGGACTGATGAAAAGCAACAATGCTGGGTGCTGAAATTTATAAACCAATTTACACTGTGGAAGGAATAACAGATTTTCATTGAGTTAATGTTTAGTTATCTGAGATCTTTATTTCTCGTAACTGAATTGGTTTGTCACTTCTCTTTATTAATTAGAGAAAAGAAAAAATCGTCAAGCACACTGTTGTTCAAATTAGTGTCAGTTGTGAGATTAGTGCATGGTTTATTGCCCTCATGAACATGCTACTTCTGTTTTGCCATCACAAAGGCCTATGTGGGCTCAAAAGCTGAACCGCTTCCAGCTTGGAAGAAAGAGGGGAAAATAGCCTCTTCAGGCTTGCTAGGTTTAGAAATATCTAGCAATTCCTAGCTAGCGAAGGCTGATTCCTTTAGTACAATAAACTTAAATATGCCAGCATTGGGAAATACTTTATCAGCTTGACTTTAAAAGAACTTATTTTGGGATTGTCACGGCTGCCAGGCAGAGCTGTGATGTGAAGGTTGCTAAGGTTATAATGAGGCCTTCAGTGGTGTGCAGTGACGTTCAAATAGGAAGAGAAAGCAACAGAGTGAAGAAAACAATTTTTTTAATTGAACTTTCAAGTATGTTTGAATTATTATTTGCCCAACTTTCTTCCCTGACACAGGCTCTTTAGAGTTCCACATCAGCTATTTAGTAAATTATTTGCCAGAGTAGACTCCCCCCTGCCCTGCCCTGCCTTATTGTTTAGGAGGGATATTTTACTGGGCAAGACATGGTAGAGTGCAGGTGATACCTTGCTATATTTTAATGTGTTCTAGAGGAAACATGCTTTATCTGATGATTTTATTTGTTTGTTTGTTTTATCTTTCTCTACTTGAGTCATTAGGAACATGAGGTGGAGATCAGGAAGCTTCTCCACCTCCAATCTCTACTTTATCCAGCCCCAGCATATTCCTTCTTTCCCTCCAAAATCCTGCTGAGAGGAGCTCCAAGAGGCAATGAGGGGTGATGATCCTGTCTAGGCTCCACTTCATTCTCATTTGGACTATAAAACAATTCACTATTTTCTGTAAAGGAGGGAGAGTTGAACTTGCTTCATGGCAGTGAAGTGACTGTTTTGTACGGCTGTGATGGAAAGCCTCAGGAGAGATGGCAGCACTCCTTTGTATCAAAACAAATGGCAACATTGCTATTCCAAGATCCTCATAAACTACCTAATGTCTGCTAATTCTGGAGGTGAATGCCACAGAAAGAGACAGACACTTGCAGTCTCCTTTTTTATAGTCAACAGTGTTCCTAACCTCACTCATAAATGGTAATGGTAGCATCCTTCTTATATGTGGAAATATCAGGTGGAAGACAGCATGGAAAAGTGCTGGAAAGGCTTCTGCACAAACAGTATCTTTGTGTTTTGGGATACTTTTATAAACCCCTGATTTTCAGCTTCAATTCATCATCTGTCAGTTTCTCTGCTTCTTATGGTAAATAGCACTTGATTTACACTTTTTTATTTGAAAATATGAATGTTACAAAAAACTAATAGGGTACATCAGGGTTTTTTTTTGTGGTTTAATGTATAGAAGTGTAAAATATAAGCACAGATATTATTCTCAGTAAATAAGTAAAACTCTAGTGTGAATAGTATAGTGTAGTCAGGCACTGTATCCAACATTTAGAGAAATTATGAGAAATATGGAAATTTGAAATGTTAAATAAAACATGTGAATACATCTCAGTGTTTAAGAAAGAAGATAGTAAAGCACCAAAGAAGAATCCCGCTGAATCAAATAACCGTTCTGAATGAGTACTCTGAAAGGAGCACTTTGCTGCTGAGTTCAGAGATTTTCTTAAAATTGCCTTTAAAAGCCCTGTTCCAACTCAGAATTGGGATTAATTTAGGTTTCTGAATAACCCTTGGTTACCTTCCTAGATACATAATTTTTTAGAGTATTTCACATTTAAGAATTCTGAGGTTAAGAAACCTCAGGGTATGCTAGTGCTACTCATCAAGCAACCATGGCCTTAAATTCATGCAGGTGAAATAATAACTTCTGGTTTTGTTTGGTTTTCTTTTTATTTCTTTAAATGAGTGATTTGGTGTTGCACACTGGTGCTCCTGAAAACCACAGATGGTGCAAATCCTGTGCCCTTGCAGAAGGCAGTGCTTCATGCCCAGGGGCAGGCTGTGGCCTTTGGCCTTGCCTACTTCTCTGCTGAGCAATGAGGTCCTCCCATGCCAGAGGCAGACCCTGCAGTAAAGAGTACTAGTTTTATCTTAGCTCTGACACCTTTTCCATCTTGTGGTTGGTTGGGATCTACTGTGAGTAGGTAGCAAAGCTACTAAACTGAGGGAGACAGTTTGGCTCTTTTACTTGTGCATATATTACATTGCAGGTGGAAATACATGAGATGTTCTCATTCCTACTAAAATGTTGTTTGAAGTCTTAAGGAAGCATAGCTGCTTTCTAAGACAGCCTAGTAGAAAGGGAGACTAATTTCTGGGAATGGGTTTCTCCTGGCCCAAGTTTGATCAGGTGCTACCTGTTTTCTAATGGCTGCTCTTTCTGCTGTAACAGGAAGTTAGCAGAGAGTAATTATGAGGAAAAGTATTATGGAGTTTGAATTCATTAAATAGATTGTTGAGAGTTCTGAAAGTTTGTGTTTACCTTTACCAGATCTTTATTAGAATAAGTCTTAGCTACAAGGATTTTTGTTTCTGTGATATGTTTGCTGTGGTGAGATACTGTGGAAAGCCTTGTGTATACCTGTAGGTAAGCAAGCTGTAATTTTAGTCTTTCCTCTAAGCCCTACATGCCTGGGGGAATGGACTTCACCTCACTTACTGTACTGGTTTCACACAACTGTAATTTCTCTGACTTCAGTGGGTTTTCTTGTGATGTGCTAGTGTCAAGTCAGATCTGGATCTTATAGTTTTTGTAAAATGAAGTTGCAAATAAAGTGAGGAAAAAGTTTTCCAGCAATACTTATAGTTTTTTATTTCCATCTTAGGAGTTAATACACCAGGAAACCTTTTATTTTGTGGAGGTTTTTTTTAGTCATACTCTGACTCTGCTGCTCCTGTAGACTAAAGCAAAGTGAAGAATTGCATAGAAATGTAAAATCCCAAGAAGAAAAAAAAAATATAGCTTCCATATTGTTTTGGGGAACTTTAGAGAGATGTTATTTTTTCGGTGTTTCATGATGTGGGACTGTGTTCATGTCATGGTGTCAGCTGTGCTGCTGCAATTGGCTTCAAATGTGACTTAGGACTCTTCAGATGTTATAGAAATGTAAAATGTCACTATTAAGTTGATGGCAAGTTACATTCAAAATGGTATCTTACATACTGGAAGGATTCTTAAGCTTGCATGTGCTTTTGATATGTAAGACTTTACAACAACAGTGGCTGGTAAAATGAGTCCAGAGTTCACATATGCTGATAGTATCAGATTTCCGTTTTTATGAATTATCCTGACAACAAAAGTACCATTTTGCTTTGTAATTGAAATGCGCGTGTATTTTTAGGCACACACTAGCTGCCTATAGAATGGCTTTTCTGTCTTACCCTGCTTGGATATTGAATGCTTTGGGGCATTTCAGATTCTGCTGGATGTCTTAAGACAACTGGTGGTTGCCACAACATCTATTCAATTCAGCTAGAGCAACAGGGTATGTATGTCCTGGAAGCAACCATACATGGCTGACATTCCTGCAGCTTTTCCCCTTTCTACCAGTGCTTGTCAGTGTCCTCTCCTCAAAACCAAACCTGGGATTGCCTGTTGTATGGCTTTCCAAAATGTAAGGAAAGGCAGTGTTGCATGCAGAGAATTACAGATCACCCATTTCTGAGGTGGGTTATGTAGGGTATGCAAATAGAGGAACAACAGTTTGGGAATGGGCTGATATGAAACAAGTAAATATCTACTGTAACTCTGAGATTATGAGTTACTCTCCATTTGTATGTGCTCTTCTCATCTTCTAAAATGCACCTGTGCTGTTGTGAAGGAGTGCTCCCCTTTTAGTCAATTTTTGCTTTTAACGAATATCACACCATTTGCCAGTTGGGTCTTGGCTGCGATTATTGTTACAATATTTGTCAGCAGCAAAATCAATGCTCTGCCTGCTTTTTCAAGGCACACCTCATCCAAAGTTCAATTGTTTGTCTCTCCAGCTCTCAGCCTGAGTTTTCAAAATCAGCACTCAGAAAAGTCATCTTCTTTTAGGTAATTAGAGAAAATGCTACGATGTGAGCAAACAAGAAACTCTGATGTCATTTTAGATTTTTTAATTGCCTCTAACATGTTGCACCTTTCAGCAGCAGTTGTCATAAAACGCTATTTCCTGATAAGCGAAAGGTGTTTGCCTCTGACAGAATATATTAGTTTGAGGCTTCAGTAACACAATGCAGTTTCTGGTTGTATTAGAATATGTGCATGGGAGTTCAAGTCTGCCTACAAAAAGGTAATGTTGGCATACCATAAAGTGGATTTTCTACTGGAGTGATATTTCATTCTTAGTACTCCTGCAGGTGGGAATTGGTAATATGAATGTTTGGTAGCATAGTGTTAATATATTAGGAATAGTAGTTGAGTTATTATTAATATCATAGTGTTAATATGATAAGAATGGCACTTGTTGTTGTTAGGCTTGAGACCCTAATAAGAACCTATCCAAGCATGCTAGTACTATCACTGCTTCCAAAGGTTTCCAGTCTAAGCCAGTAAGCAATATATGGTGAATAAGTGAAGGAGCTGAGCCAGTAGATAAAGGAGATACATACAGTTAAGGCTGCAGCTATGTGAGCAAAGAAGGAAAGAGTTCTGAAGGGTCTCCAAGCTACAAAAAAAATGTAAGGATAGGTAAGGTAAGCAAGTAAGAGCACTGCAGAGTTTCAGAGAAGATGCTGAAATAGCAAGGAGATGGGAAAATTGAACTGTGGCTCTCTCGAGGACACAAGGGTTTTGATGGTTTAAGAATGCTGATGTGATATGAAAAGCATGTAAATACATTTACTGGACAGTATAATGCTGTTGTAAGGTTCCTCAAACCTCTGATTCATGTGACATAAATTACATGACTCAAAAAGGCAACTACATGTTTGCTAGGACCTGTTAGCTCTGTCAATTGAGTTGCAATCCAAACTGACAAACTCCACTGACTAAATATATTGGCTTCTTCTCTTAGTCTGCCAGAGAAGCCTAAAACACCATATGCAGTAGCTTGCTTGTTTCTTAATGTCATGGGTTCAGCAGCAGCAGTCATTTTTCTTTAAGCAGTAGCTGGTGTAGCACTGTGTTTTGGATTTTTAGC